>JAMOIN010000226.1:115203-159554 GCA_024666655.1 Dascyllus trimaculatus
AAGGCACAACCACATGGTAGCACATAAAATTTATAAAGGACAGAACTGCAGCACGACGGATGGTGAGATAATCCCAGATAGAAAAGCAGATAGGAGGTGATTTCATCCTTTTTCTTTTCCAAAGTCAGGCCACACTTTGTTGCTGACGTTCCATTGATCGGAAAGCGACCAGTCGACCGTTACTGAAACAACTCAGAGGGATGTTTGTTTGCCTCTTAACCTGCACAAAACATAAAGAGGAGATAGAAAGTATGGAAGGGATGAGTTCATCGTGCCGCGGCGAGTGTCATGTAGCTCAGATAAACAAGACAGAGTGAGGAAAGCAGGGGAGAAAAACTGAGGAACTCAATTGAAAAAGCACCAGGTATCATGGAAAGAGGTTTGTCTACCAACTAAACTAAGAGTGTGAGTCCAGCCCCTGCTCCATCCTCACTCTCACTCTGTCAGCCCAGCCCTGCCTGCAGTCTTCTTGATTGCTGGATTGGAGACAGCTGCACAGAGCAGGTCACCTACGGAGTGAATTTTGTCTTTTTGTTATGCAACCAAAAAGAATGGATTTGAAAACAAATGAAAATTTTGCAAATAAAATTAGGATTTCAAAAATCCGAAAAATGCTGATGAACAAATGAAATATATTTGTGATTAAAATTGTATCTTGATAAATCCACTTTCTTTTTTCACAAATCAAAAAATTATTCTCACAAACCACAGATTTGTTTACGTTTCCAGATTTTGCGTTTCTTTAAGTTTTGCTTGTGTTTCTATATGAGTCTCATGGGCGGGGCCTACTCTGAAAGATGCAAGAAGCCTCCTGATTGGTCAGTCCGCCCCCACAGGCAGCTGGCATGAAGGGAGACAGGGAGTGTGGATAAACTGAGAGACACACATCGATAAACAGGTATGTTTTGGTAACTTTTCTGTCTTATTGATGCTATTTGTCAGGATCCCCACTTAAGCCCCTGCTTGCCCTCTCTCTCCCTCACCTGCCTCCCACCTCCGCTGCCTGCAGTCACCCTAATTGCCCACAGCCAACCTCACTGCTGCTGACTCCCGATCTGCTTCCTGCCTGCCTTCCCCAAGCCGACGTTGCTGGACCGCTCTGCATCTCGCCGCCACGAACCGGCCCGCGCTTGCCACTAGCCCGGCTCGAGCTATTCCACTGCCTTAGCCAGATCCAGCCTCTCTAGCTGGATCCCGGTGTTCCAGTTTACCGTAAACATCACAGGTTAATGAATCATGTCAGTATCATCTACAGACAGTAAAACCAAACATGCTGGCCAAAACAATTTTAAAAAACACATACTTTTTCAGTACAGTGAGCGGATTCAAACTGATGTGATGCAGAGGTATAAGATACAAGTTAGGCAACTAACCAACTGTAAAAAATCTGGAAACATAAACAAATCTGTGGTTTGTAAGAATAATTTTTTGATTTGTTAAAAAAAAGAAAGTAGATTTATCAAGATACAATTTTAATCAAAAATACATTTCATTTGTTCATCAGCATTTTTTTTTGGATTTTTGAAATCCTAATTTTATTTGCAAAAATTTTATTTGTTTTCAAATCCATTCTTTTTGGTTGCATAATAAAAACACAAAATTCACTCCATGGTCACCGAGACTCAATTATCAACTCATAAATACTCAGCCCATTCACTCAAGTCTCTGACAGATCATGAACACCGCAACCTTGGTTTCCATGCTGGTCTCACTCTGTCTCCAGCCTGCCTGTCTGCCTGCCTGCCTTTCCCGAGCAACCGCCACCAGAACCCCCTGCTTCAGTGACTAACTTGCTCTCCGGATCCAGTTAATAGCCTGCCTGGACCTGCCACTGGTCCCGGTCTGTCACGTGCCTGCCTTCCTGCCTGTCCCCTTTTGATTAGTTTTTGCTTCTGTGGGTAACCCCATTTTGTTAGTCTGGCTTTAGTTTATTCGTAGCAGTTTTCTTTTGTTCTTAATCTGTTTGTTTAGTGAGATTTATTCCTTGGTTTTGGTAGTTTGGTGTCTTTTCTGAATTAGGTCTGGTTTCCTCATTCAGTTGTCCTCCCTTAGTTTAGTGTTATCTTCCTGTATTAGTTTTAGTCAGTTGTCTATGTCCCCAATGTGTTACTATAGTTTAGTTTAATCATCTGTGGTTTTCTTACATTTCCTCCCAAATTATTAGTTTCGAGTGTTTGAAGTTTTGCCTGTTTTTTGTATGAAGTTTGGTTCAGTGCCCCCCTCCCCGCCTCCCCGCCTCCCCGAGTTTAGTTTTCCATTCCATGTTGGTTTTAGCTTGTTCCTGTGTTCTTGTAAATAAACTCTTTTTGCACCTGCCTGTTTGCCTGTGTGTCTGCCCTTGGGTTCAAACCTCAGCCCCCGTGACAGGTCAAGAGCTTCAACTTCCAGATGTGTCAAACAAAAGCCAACAAACATTCACCACTTTGGCTCATATCTGCTGCCGATACACGGAAACATCTCCAATCAGTAGAAACTCTTCAATTCTAAGAAGTTTTGTGAGAACTTTGTGAGTGAATGATCCCATGTTGGCGTTATGTATATCAGGGAAAAGAATAAATTCTACCCCCAAAACACAAAGTTTAGTAGTTTTCATCCCCAGTTAAGGTTTGTTAAGTTGTGTTATGTGAAACACATATCCACAAAACCCCTGATTTTTTTCATGACATTACAAATTCATCAAGGAGTTTTCATTGTTGTTTTTCCACCAGCGAGACATGGTATCCTCCCAGGGGTACACGCGGATTAGTAATGAAATCCACTCACAACAAACAGACACCATCAGCTGCGGCTCACTGCAAGATGATTCGTTTTGCATGTATGCAGGTGGGATAGCAGTGCAGGTAATTGTCTGCAGCGTGTGCAGGCCCGTGGCTAAACAGGGTCTATAAAGCAGGCAGCCCGGCGATTGTTATGTGGCACCATTGTTGTTCCATCTCTCATTCCCCATCCAACAATGGAATCTTCCCTCCATATTTTTGCCACAGCAGTTGGTGCAGCCAACTTATCTCCCGGCCCACTGTCCCCGAATGCAGAAAAAACAGAAGCCCCCTTTTAGCTTTATTCTGTTTGGCTCCTTCGGGAAAATTAATAACCGACAGCGCAACATTCTCAGAGCACACAGCACCGATGATGTTTCACCTCAGAACACCTCAGCATTCAGATGTCTCTCTCAGCATCCTTCCTCCTCCTCTCGGGGCCGGAGCGAGTGTTTGTACAATGCAGAGGGCTTGAACTGTGAGCTCTGCTAAGTGCTCCATGAGGAAGGATCAATTTTTCATGAATGAGTCCCTGGTGTTTTAAGAGGCAGGCAGGAGCAGACGGGCCGGTCAGCTTTCACCAGCCGATTAACAAAAGAAACACTGATGTCCCACAAGACAAAACAATGCAAACCCGCAAGGTGTTTGTGTCTGGCAGATGTGAAAATGATTTTCCTTTTTAAGATACGGAGAGAAAGTTTGAGGAGAAACGGCGAGGTAAGTAATTCTACTGCAGACAGCATTCAGCGGACAGATAGGAGCCATAGTGAGGTGTGCAGCTTTTATTTGCTTGAAGCAGAACAGAGGAGAAATAAAGACTACTTTTTTATTTATATTCAGCCACCAGAGGATTTGCTTAAATTTTAAAGGTTAATTCAACACTGGGGCGGCACAGTGGTCTCCTGGTTAGAACTGTCACCTCACAGCAAGAAGGTTTCTTGTTCTCGCTTTGCCTGCTCAGGTTTTCTTTCTCCTACAGTGTACAGCAGGTTAATTGGTGAATGTATTTGAGTGCGAGCGTGCATGGCTGCCTCCAATCCCCATACTACTACCGTATAGAGAGATTTAGTAGGTCCCAGTGCTAAGTATGTCAGATGCATCCAGTCACATTTAGCAAGCCAGTTTTCCCAAGCCAGCCTGCTTGTCTGGCCGTTCTGACCCAGGATTTTCTGCAGTGGAAGACGCATCACATACATTGTGGTGTCAAGCACAAGTAAACAAGCTTGAGTCACCAAGAGGCAAGATGACAGCTCAAGCAAGAAATTTAAAAAATGAAGGTCCAACTGTAGGAATTCAGCATGTGGAGATTAATCTATACGAATCGGTATCTAGATACAAATGTGTGCGATGCGAGTGCATCGATTCATTCAGTGTGCATCAATACAATTGACGGGTGAAATCGTGGATGCATCGGTCGCTGCGTGCCTGCATTGGTAAAATCCATCGATTTTTTCATGTTGTATTTCATTCTATCCTGTGTTTCCAAGCACATTGAATGCACCATCACTGCTTTTTGGTTTGTTTTGAACACGGACAGAAGCCAGGAAACACATTTCTACCACAACAAAAAACATGGAGGTCCGCGAGAGCAGCAGCAAGCAGCTAGATGAGGTTTTCAATGCACCTAAAAAGTTCAAGTCAGGGGTGTGGAACTACTTTGGCTTTTTAAAAAAAAGATGGATAACTTGAGAAGAAACAGGTCGTTTGTACGGGGGAGAGATAGTTTAGCTCTGAATGGTAATGTGCTGCAGTGGTAGAAAGAACTAGTGGATCTTCCACTGCTTTCTTGTCCTTTATTTGTCCATCCCTGCAACAAGTGCTGCCTCTGAACGAGTGTTCAGCTCAGCAGGTCATATTGTGACATGTTCCTGAACATGTGGACCAACTAATCTTTGTGAAAAAAAAAACCCTGAAAAAAGCCACATGAAATAAATGACCAAGTTAGGTGTTAGCAGTGAGAGGGGCATTTACAGACAGATCTGTTTTCAAAATTTTATTTTATTCTTTTGTTTGTCCTATAGACACTTAATATGACTCAGTGAGAGTCAGACACTCGGTGAAAGTGGTCTGTTTACAGCAGCTGTGACTGCCAAATAATAGTTTACATCTTTCTTTGCACAAGCAGTTGTACTAGTTGAGATTTCAAGCAAAAGATGCACTTTTTATTAAATTTTCTGTTTATAAAAAGTTTTTAAAAATCCTCTGCCTCTAGTAACATACTGATTTGCACTTCTTATTTCCTTTTTAAAGTTTTGGTATAATTTTTTTGCATCATGTTGAATCGCATCGTATCGCACCAAATCGCATCATATAGCATTGTGTAAAATTGAATCACCATCAAACCAATATCAAATCGCATCGAATCGTGAACAGGGGTGAATCGTATTGCATCATATCGTCATGTATCGTATCACTGGTAGTGTATCGAGTTGCGTATCGAATATCGTATTGTCAGTAATGGAGATTCACATGCCTAGTAGGAATACTGCATGCAGCAGTACAGACGTGGTGAGGGCAGCTGAAGTATGTACTGAAGGTAAAAATACAAAAAAAGATGCAGCCCCCACTATGCTCGACAGAAGGGTAGAATTGCAAAATTTTAAATTTCCATCTATATCTATTGACAGTTTCCCACATTCCCTGTCTTCTCGGCACATGATTGTTTATTTTCAAGGAGATGCACACTATTTTCGCCACACTATGTGAGAGAACATTAAAAGATCCTAAAAAACAATCAATTCACTCCTAATTTTCTGCGTCATGTACACAAATTTACTATTTTTTAAAGCTCGACCATTTCAACCCACTGAACCCCAAAACCCACCGTCAGGTTTGATAATAACAAACAGTTTTACAGTAATCCTGCCCAATGTTATGCATGTGCTTCTCCTATACTTCTTCACCAGGCCTAAGAAAAAAACGAGATATGTTTTGATAACGAAGCAGCTTGTGAACAACTTGGTTATTTTTCGAAGTTACAGCAGCAAGAAAGAGACCGTCCCTCTTGGAAATTCACCTTTAGAGACGTTTGCTGTGAAACACGTTGTGGCCTGCAGCAGCTTTCTGAACCTGATCTGATAACTTTCTCCACTGTGCTGACCGCTGCTTTGTCTGAGATTTTTTTTAAGGAAGAAAGTCGCCACTGAAAGAGTCCTGAATAGAAAATTTATGAAGGAATTTCCGAAAGTTTTTGAACAGCCGAACCGGAAAACCTGACGCATAAGTGAAGTCAGTTGTAAAAGTATAATCTGTGGGGAAAATAGCTTTTTAGGCGTTGTTGTGGGGCAAAAGCTTGTTTAAATTAATATCATATTTTTGAAGTTTTTTGAAAACGATGGAATACTGTAACATTCAATAAACAACTCTAAAAATGCCAGCAAATATTTACAAAATAATTAGGACCCGAGCACTGAATATATTTTTTCTGATTTAAATACAGACACAAAGACACTGTAAAAATTCTAAAAAAAAATGTGAATTTACAGTTTTAGCCTATTTTTTAATTAATATTTTTTTCTGTGATTTTACTAGATATTATCTGCAATCTTAAAAAAACAGAAAATCTGTGAAACAGCAGTGTAAAATTATTTAAAATTGAAATGCTTGTTTTTTCTTTCAAAAAACAAATATTTGTAAAATAATTTTTCCTGATTTTAAAGCAGTAAAATATAGTGTTGTCTGATGGTCAAACATAAAAGAACAAATTTGCAAAAATACATAACGTCATACTTTATCTCCACTTTTACTGAATATTATCTGTAAGTCAACAAAACAGGGGAAATCTGTAAAATGACAGTAAATTCTCGAAAAAATTACAATGAAAAACGTTGAGTGTTTATTTTTTACAGTGTAATGTACCTGACAGTAAGTATATAATGAACTTTGAAGTATTTACCTGCAGGGCTACAGAGTAGTTCAACTGGTGGCAAAAGCACGAGTCTCATCAGCCCACTTCTTTCAATGAGTGAACTCTGTGAAGTATCCATGTGGACACTTTAATAGACTTTTCAAGAGGGTCTTTTTAGTACTAATTTCACAGTTGCATAGCTACAAGAGGATTTAATTTGTTCAGGCCAAACACGGCTGCTGTGACTCTTTGACTCGCAGCATGAGACTGGAGAAAGTCCAGTTTGGTGGCTACGCAGCTAATTGTGTGTGAAATACAGCATGCCTATTTCAAGCCAAATGATATTTCGCCCTTTTCATCAGATGCAATTTCAAAGCAATGAGGTCGCCAAGTGGCGCCGGAGCCACCGAAGCATTGAGAAGCAATACATTTTGATATTGTTAAGCACATACCCTTATAGCGTTCCATAACAATACATGTACTTATCGTGTCATGAGGCCGACCAGGCGGTGGCACGTCCTCAGCAAACATGCTGCATATTTAGGCAGGACTTCTTTCTGGGCACGATTTGTCTCGGGGTTGGCCAGTCTTTTTTTTAAATATCACTCAGTGGAGCCGAACAGGGAGAAAGAGCAATCACCCGGCTGATTAGATTAGCAGACACGGGACAGATAAAGTGTCGGTCGGCTGATTGAGAGAAAACGGAACGCAGGCCAGGACCTGCTACTGCAGATCACATTAATTGTGCTTTAAGTCCACCGGCCTGCGGCTCAGCTAACACTTCTTCCCAGGAATGCCATCAATATGAAATGTCTACTTGTTGCTGCCCACCACATCCCAGTGTGCTCGTGGCTGCAGACACACACACACACACATGCTGCATTACTGGGGCTGATTAGTGGCTATGTTAGCTGCCTCCCAATGAGTTTCAGCACAGCCCACATCTCCTGCGAGTCCTGAGGGCGCAGCATTAATCACACGCTCATTGCTGATAGCCATCTTGTTAAAGTCTCTTATAACGTAATTGCAAAGGAGCGCGGTAATGCTTGTTGTGGCCATGCAGTTTGGTTCACCAGCCCTCCTATTAGTAAACTGTTTATGCCGGAGTTTGACTTGCTGAACGTCGCCCACAGTGCAGGACATCTTTGCAGATCCATGCGGCTGCTGCTGAGAGATGTTCTGGAGCTGCAAAATGAAAACAGCAGCTTGGGTGGCAAAAAAAACCCCCAAGAAGTTACCATCTCATAAGGTTTTCTGTTCCTTTGTGTCTTACAACAAAATCATGTTTTACATTACTCAGCTTATTTTTGCAATTTTAAATGATATTTTCCTGTGTTTAAAGCATACAGGAAAAAAGTCTGTGAAATAAAAATAACATTTTTACATTTTTTTACAGCACAGGCTCTTTAAAAAAAAAAATCTATTATAGTAGAAGTGGATTCAAATTATAAAATGTGACTCAGAGCAGAGTGCTGTGGGGGATCAGTATCTCCTTGACAGAACTCCCACCTGAGCTTGCACAGTGATGGTGGATGATGCTGGACAGTGCAGAAAGCAGGAGATGATCAAATTGGACACCAGGGAGTTTTCATCCAGCTGTGGGTGTGGTCGAGCCATCAGTCAGGGCTTTAAAGCTTTAAAAAGAACCAGAAAACATCTGCAAGACCCAGGGGCCAAGAGATGTTGTTGATACTCTGGATTTTCTAAGTTCTCGTATTGTTTTCAGCAAGAATTTTTATTTCTATTTAATGGCATAATGTTTTTCCTACGGGTAGGATAACACTGTCTGTAGACATTTTAAAAAAATCTTAGGTTTTGAGGGTTTGCCCCATTCTTGTGAGCACCATATCTCTTGAACGCCTTACGGACATTCCTTCAAGTTTAGCACAAGTCTTCACTTGGATTCAACAAAAAAAATGATTAGATTTAGGTGGTCAAACGTCACCCTGACCTCACGAAACATGATTTTTGTGCTTGAATTTGAAGTGTCAAACAGGACACAATGACTTTTTTAGTATAAAGCCATGGCTAGAAGTAGAGAGAACTCAAGGTAGTGCAGTATAGCAGAGTTATAATGCCATACATCACTAAAAAGACTAAGTTTAATTAGTGCTGACAGGTGTTACCAAGACTAGAACAAATGTTCTTTACATAATACATATATTTTACTATTTACATTTTGTATTTATTTCCATCCTTGCCTTCTTTCTGCTCTGTGTAAACACTGCCTGCAGTTCAGCTGAGAGTTATGAATATTTGTCACGTGACTCTTGGTCACAGCTGAGTCAGTCATGGTTTTTGAGTTGTGCCAAGGAGCGCAGAATTTTTAGTTTTTCTTAGGACTGGGAGCAAACAGGTTATTTTTGACAATCTTTTAAAATTAAAGATGTAGAATGAAATAATTTTTGGTAAAATACCATTAGTTTAAGCTGAGATAGCGGTAATTTTGCAAACCAAACCGTACATTACATCAGAAAAATTACACTTTTGTCATTTCTTGTTGAAAAATGGTGCAATTTTCTAAGTTTTACTGAAGATAGCTTGTCTTTTAAATCTGGGTTTCAGAGGGTTACGGCTGAAACAACACACGTTTTTCTCATACTGTACTTTCCTGCAGCTCCTCTTCTCACCCTGCTTTAGGTCCTGTTTCTTTAAGATAGCCAGTTAGCTTAGCTTAGCATAAAGACTGGAAGCAAGTGGAAAAAAACTATGCATGGCCAGCACTGCTTGCAGGGCAGAAGGAAGAAGGGAAGAGGAATCAAGTCTGTGCAGTGTTCTGTTGCTTTTTCAGGCAGCCGTAGCAGAATTGTACATTTTCACCTTTAACAAACTTTCAATGCAGCTCCATGATGCAGCTTCAGATCCTTTCTCTCTGAGGCTGTTTGACAGGTTTGAATACAGCGTGACAGTTTACATCAGAGCTCCTTCACAGACTTTAAATAGCATACATGTACGGACACTGACCGGTCGCCCTTTCCGCCCTCGACTTCACCTTCACCTTCATCTCTCGCTCTTCTCATTCTTGCTCAATAAAACCTTCCCCATCACATCGGTTCCTCCCCATTAGTTCTCATGCTGGCCCCTGGAACTCTCTCAGCTCCAGCTCCAGGTTCTCCCAGCTCCCCCTGTCACTTCGTTTTTTTGATCCTCCTTCCCTGCCTGACTGTCTCTTGCTTTACCCTCCTTTCACAGGAGACTCGCACATCCTCCTGTACCACTTTTAATTCTTCTTGATCTCAGGCCTGTCTGCCTCTAATTCTCTGGCAGACTTCAGTGCCTGCAGGACACATTCACACGGACGTCGCTTCACACTGAAACTGATTCCTGTCAGCTTTTTTGGATCTTGTAATGTAATATTTGTGCTGCAGTGCATCGTCTGTTCTCTGTATCGGCCTCTGGGCACCTAATGATATGGCCCGTAACAAAACAGAAATGAGAGTTTAACAATGTAGCGTCACAAAACATTGTGATTTTGTTATAATCTGTTTAAAGGAAAAGAAAGCAAATGTCTGCATTCTTTCATTTTTACCACCTTTTGATAACCGAGTGAAGTCAGGAACGAGAGCGGCTGTTTGATGCTTGGAAATTAAAGGTTTATGACACCAAGTTTAAGCAAAGACTTTTAAAGCGAAGATGGAGAGATTGGTGGTTTTCTCCTGTTTTAAATCACATTGCGCGGTTAAAAATTCAGGGTGGTGATACCGAGAGAAATATTACATATTCTGTTTCAGAGCTGCGTTCAGTCAAAATCTATCTGCGTATGTGCAAAATTCCAGTGCACATTCATGGAAGTTACGGTTCCCGATAAAACTATTTAGAGAGTAAAATCTTAAATTTAAAGGTCCCATGTGGTGAAAATACACTTTTATTGTCATTTGTACGTCCTAAAAGTTGGGAGGTGTCCAATAAAAGCTATGAGAATACATTGATGTCATTTCTTAAACCCTGTTCAAGTAGATAATCTCCCAGCTTTACAGTTCAGTCATAATTTTATCCAGTTTCTAAGAAAAAACTGAAGAATCAATGGTCATCTAGCTCATAGCTCTGTATAGCCCCGCCCCCTCACTGCTTCCAGGTGAACCAATCAGAAAGAGCAGCTGCCTCTCAGTCCACCAGGTTTATTTACTTTCTACGGCTGCTTCTTCTAACTCTAAAATGTCACAACCATGATCAAAACTCACCAAATGTTCTGCTGTTGGCTGCAAGAGTGAACACAAGAGTCTTCATGTACTCCCAGCATCTAAGAAACTGAGCACCCAGTGGATTACGGTGTGGTGATGTCACCACAGCAATAAAAAAAAAAAATCCTAATGTGGCTAACATTGGCTAGCTTTGATGGTATGCCCGCAGGTCAGAGCTCTGTAGAAACTTTAACACTAGGAGATATTCAAAGATGATGGAAACTAATTTAAAACTGTATACAAGAACTTGGTTGGTTATTGTGTTTTCATGTCGCCAGTTGTGCTTCAGTTCAACCTAAACTCAGCTGCTGTTTCCATCTGTTAGCTTCTGTCCTGCTGAATTTTAGTACAGCTGAATTCATATTAAAGCCGTTGTCATTTACAGATTTTTCAGTTTCCATTGTCAGACAATGAAACAAATATGAAATAGTGACTGAAACACAGCCCATTAAGACTACATGCCACGTTTACGCTGTTATTCTGCAGCTAAAATACAGATTTTATAACATCTGACAAATTCTTTCCTAAAGGATTTGACTTTACTATACATAAACTACAATTCTACAATTTAATTTAGCAGACGCTTTTTTCCAAAGCGACGAACATAGGTAGGTAGGCGGGGCAGCATTAAGGACCTTGCCTTAAGGTCCTCACTGGACACCTGACCGGGATTTGAACCACTGATCTGCCTTGCCAAGTTCAGGGGTGTTAGTCACTGGGCTCAGTCACTATTAAACTCAACAAACACACTGAAAACAGAGGCTGTGCTGTGAATTTGCCCGTATTTTCTGTGGAAGATGATCCTCAGACAGAAAGTTAGAAGCAATGGAAAGTCCTAGTTGCACACACTCATTTACTGCTGTTTTGCTTTTTCTGTCAATCCCAAATGCAGAGAGAGTCTTTTTCCTCAAGTGGGCGGGGACAGCAGCTCCATTTAAAGCTACAGACACTGAAACAGCCTGTTCAGATCAGGACGAAAACCAGGAGTTATACAGTCAAAGTGAAATGAATCATCTTTGAGCTGAAAAATACAAGGACACACTGTGGGAACACATGACAGTTGTATTAATTTGCTGAAAATTAAAACAATATGCAGCCTTTAATTCTGAGAAGCTGCAGTTTTTATCTGCATCAGGAGGTTGCTGCGGATGTGAGCCGCTCTGTCACTTTCCTTGTGGCTGAACTTCCTTTCGTTGTCCTACACTGGTCACATTGACACAAACAGCAACTGAAAGCTCGCTCACAAGAGCAGAAAGCCCATCAGACAGTCTCAAGTGAGACAATTATAAGTTCCATCCAAAATTTGCCGCCTGTCTGATACCATCCCGTGTCAGCCTTCGGATAGCTTATGATTGCACATCACACCCATAAACACGCCTTGCGTCGCTGAATAACTAACCATCTGATGTGAAATGACATTTTTTTAGTTAAGAGCAAATGAGGTCCTGCCCCACCCCCTGTTCTATCTTTCTCTAAGCTGGTTCAGGAGCTGAGTAGGGGTGTGAGGGGGCG
Source organism: Dascyllus trimaculatus (assembly GCA_024666655.1). Classification (NCBI taxonomy): domain Eukaryota; kingdom Metazoa; phylum Chordata; class Actinopteri; family Pomacentridae; genus Dascyllus; species Dascyllus trimaculatus. The sequence continues at coordinate 127,500 of JAMOIN010000226.1, forward strand.
TTGGGGGGTTATTTCCAACGGCCGCCTTTCAGTGGGAGTGGCGAAAAGGTTAATGAATTCACCACTGTAAGCCACGACTCCCCTTACAGTGGGCACAGAGCTGCAGCAGCATGCTGATGAGGGCGCAGCGGTACAGGAGGGTGTCACTGCCCCCTGAAGGTGAAGATCAGTAGGTGCAAGACTCATGTGAGGCTGGGGGGGACGTCTGATTTCATTTAACGACGTGTCTCTAATTAGATTACCTCTCTGGGACTCCTGTTATGCTAATTCTTTTTTATTTAATTTTTTTGCATGACTAATTGCGCACCATTTCTCCTTTATTTACATGCAATGTACATTTATTATACATTAATGGAAAATATTTGTAAAGCTGAAGCAGGCTAGATGCAATTTTCCATGCATTTTTTATATTCATATATATAAAATCACAACACAGAAATCTGACCATGACTATTTCTCAACAGCACTTTATTCACTAGAGGGTTCTAGATCATCTACTTTCTGCATTTTAGATAAAAGAATATGCTGTGGTTACAGACACTTGTGATGGACATAGATGTGTTATTTTAGCATCAAAAAATAAATAATTAGCAATGGCAGCCACTCTGCAACATTTGCAGTGTGGCTGCGCTGCGGTGGGATTAGAAACAGGCAGAGTGAACACTACTGCATTGTAAGATCACAGTACACCCTCTGCCTAGTAATCTTGTCAGTAAGCAGCAGCACATGCAAATTCACCAACAAGCAGAGGAAGATAAAGAGGAGAGGCTTAGAGAGAGAGGGGGGAACAGTTTAAACTTGCCACTGTGATTCTGTATGCAGAAATCTGACTGAGTGTGTGTGTGCGAGAGAAAAAAAAAGAGGCAGGCAGGATTTGTGTTTGCTGCATCTCACACTGCATCTCAACAACTTGACAGAGGGCGTCAGCAGCAAGGGACCTGAACCAGTGACCAGAAACAATCCCCAGGCAGGCAGGCTGTGTATTTCTGCTTTCCCTCCACACATCATCCCCTTCCTTCCCTCCCTTCCTTGTAAATCAAAGCCCCACGCAGCCCTGCGTGCAGCTCCAGAGTCGGCCAGTGGTACATCAGGTGGAAGAAAATCCAATCTATTTGATTGAGATATTATTTGCATAGCGTGCACAGTGGCTATTACATCTATGATTAAAACAATCATTCCAAATCCGCTCTTACGGAAATCCAGCAGAGCAGAAACCACAGTGTATCTGTGATTGGCTGCAGATAACTTTAGCCATGCGTGACACTGGTTAAAAAAATCCTTCAGAGATGTGTCTTCGCTGTGCATCCCAGGAGGCCATATCATTCATTTTGTGATGTGGTTCAGCAGCTTTGTGTTTACTCAGTAGTTTGGAAGCGTGCGGAATTGCCACAGCAGCCGGCTCTGTGTTTTCTGCAGTTACCCCCTTCTGCACTTAAAATGACAAGCGGCGCGTTCGAGGCCCTGCGACTCCGGGCGTCCAGTCAACGCTGAGGGGAGGAGGCGGGTGAGGGAGCAGCTGGGGTGGATGCACCATTCTTTATTTATGGAGCTGGAGGCAGCCATGACTGACAACCAGAGAGGACCATCGGCCTCCGCCCCCTCCCTCGACGCCTTCGGCTGTCTCACACCTTGGACGTCGCCACAAACACTGCAGTGCCGTCAAGTAAAAACCTCCTATCGCTTAAATGTCACCTTGCCAGCTACGTTTTTTGCTTGACAACCTCTCAGAGTTCACCAGGAGAAGAAGAGAGTTTCTCCAACCTGCAGATGAGCAGGTAAAATGTCAACAACAATGACACTGAAATCAACTTATCCGGAGATAGAAGGTTTTGATATGACACCTGTGTGGAGAAGGTCTATGGAAAACCAAAAGTGGCATAAATCACCTCTGATTTCACAGAATTTATTTTAAAATGTTCAAAAAAAGTTGCAAACAGCTTTAAAATAAGGTTTTTATGGCATCAAAAATTACACTTTTTAGTGAACTACAATAAAATGCATTCCGGTGAGTTCAAGTAAAATGTTATTTTTCACAGTAGTCTAGTGAATTGTGTAAAAATGTTGCTTTCTATGGCTCTCTAGGGAGTTACAGTGAAACTCTGCTTTTAAAGCTGTAAAAAACATCACTTTTTACAGTATCAAAAATCCAGCTCTTAGAGGTTGCAAGTTTTTAGGAAATACAAATGTAGTCAGTTGAATTGTGACACTGCTTTTTATGGTGTGTCACAGTAAAACTTCATTTTTGTGGCACTCTAGTAAATTGTATTAACTCTGCACTTTTAACAACATTCAGATAAGTTACAGTAAAACGCAGCTTGTTACACCGTCAAAAACGTTGCTTTTTACAGCACTCTGGTGATTATATCACAACACCTCTTTCTTCACTGTCACAAATGCTGTTTGTTATGGCGTTCCAGTAAACTACATGAAAATGCTGCTTTTTATACTGTCAAAAATAACACTTTATACCACCATCAAAAAGTTTTTTATGTCACCCTAGTGAACTATATTTAAATACAGTTTTTAATGCCATTAGAAAATGTACCTTTTTTACAGCACTTTGGGGAGTTACAGTAAAAACAAATTGGAATTGGAATGAAACACTATTTTTACACCATTAAAAATCACACTTTTTAAAGCACACTGAAGAGTTGCAGTAAAATGTTGCTTTTTACGGTGTCAAAACTGCATTTTTTTCTGCTGCTGTAGTAAATTGTATTTAAATGCTGTGTTTAATGCCATTAGAAACATATTGTTTTACGGCACTCTAGTGAATTGTATTAACATGCAGCTTTCTACACCATTCTGGTGTGAACTAGTAAAACTGCTGGGTTTTTTGCCTTCAGAAACAGTATTTTTCACACAGCTGTATTGAGCTGTGATAATATGCCACCTTTGATGATGCTCTGCTGAGTTTCAGTTGCTTTTTATGGCATCCGAAACAACATTTCTTACAGCGCTATAGTGAGTTGTTTTTAAACTTCACCTTTTTTTCCTTCGTTCTAGTGAGTTAGAATGCAAAGTTTGACTGTAATAAACAAGAGAGCCATAAAAAAGCGCCATGATCAACTGTACACCGATCAGACATAACATTATGACCACCTGTCTAATATTGTGTTGGTCCCCTTATGTGCTCAAAAATGCTCTGAACCATTGGACATGGACAAGAGGACCTCTCAGGGTGTCCTATGGCGTCTGGAACCAGGACGTTGGCACTGGATCCTTTGAGTACTCTGGCTTGTGCAGTGGGGCCTCTGTCAATCAAACTTGTTCCACTGCATCCTGATGATGCTTGATCAGAATGGGGTGTTGGAAGTTTGGAGGTCAAATCAACATGTTGGGCCATTGTCATGTTCCTCAACATGTTCCTGATTGTTTGATGTTGTTGCCATGTGGTGGGGTGCATTTTCCTGCAGAGGGTAGGCCAGTGATATTTGGGATTTCCATTTGCATGAGGGAGTGTTTTTGTTGTGGGACAATGTTTATTTGGGTGTCTAAGTCTCATCAATACGGATGTCAAAATCCAAGGTTTTCCAGCAGAACACCACATAGTAGCAATACGATCAAAATTATTCACTTCACCTGTCAGTGGTCATGATGTTGTGGCTGATCAGTGTAGATAAAATGGTGTTTTCTTTCAACCTACTAAAACACTGAAAAAAGCTGTACTGTTGACGCTGTAAAAAGCTGTTTTACTGTAACTTGTTCTGTAAATGGGCCCATTTTTGACAGGATAAAAAGCATCTTTCAAACAGCATTTTTACAACATTCTGGTGAGCTCCAGTAAAACACAACTATTTATCTTGTCTAAAACACTGTTACAGTAAAATGGTGAATGCTAAGCCACGAGATGCCTTAAAAACACTGCTTTAAATGGCATTTACAGTAGTTTGGGTGCAAATCTTCCTACAGTGCTCTGGTGTAGTTAGTAAAACAGTGTTTTACATGAGACTCTAATGAGTTCTATGAAAGCACCACTTTCACTTCTTATGACATCAAAAACCAAAGGGCAGTAGCCATTATCATTTAAGAAAACACCACTTTTTACACGGTGGTTTTTGTCACTAAATGACGTAAAAACTGGCATTCGGAGAACATCTAGAGTGTTTTCTGTTAAGTGGCACATAAATGACTGCTTTTTGCAACGTTTTAAAGATTCTACGGCATAAAAAAAAGGCACCCTGACTGGTTTTACATCTTTTTTTGTCTTAAATCAACATGCTTAAGAAGTGATGATTTCAATGAAGCAGCCAGCATGCTCACTGACATGAACACACCCTGAAAAAGACAGAAGATCTGATGTGAAAGTGACACCTGAGCAGACACTCATGTCCCGACATGTTTTTATCCTGATAAGACGCCTTATTTTGTGCTGCTGTTTTCAGCACATTTCTCTTGTCCTGCTCTGTTGTGCATAGCTTGACTATTTTTTTAAACAAAATGTTCTCTCTGTTTGCCCCAGTGTCCAACGCTCACCGACGCCCATGCTGAAGCTATGGAGCACATGAAAGTCACAGTTCCAACAGTGCTACATAAATATTGCACCACACAAACATGTTTGGCCAATTTACAATTTTTCTTTTGTCTGACAGCTCCATCAACAAGCAACTGGGTGGTTTCCATTCGCATAAATAAAATATCAGGAGGAATAGGGTGTGTTTTTTTTTTTGAAAAAGTTTCTCTCCATCTGATGTATGGCGTGGATGTGTCGGACTACACAGAAGGAAGTGACAGCTCTCACATAACTTTGATTTCATCTGTTCCAGCATACAAGGGTGCATTTTATTCCATGGGAGACAGTAGCACTGGTCTTTTTTTCCCCCTCACCCGGCTATATATAAACTTCAAAGCGCCACAGAACGATACATAATATCATGGAAATAAAATGCAGAGTCTCCTTTCAGGACTTGCCGCAGAATGTTTAAAAATTTAAACATGCTTGTCGCAGCCTTTACAAAGCGCCTGACAAATTATTAGCAGCAACTATGAGAACATGAAATGCTTCCCCGGATCGAATGCTTTTAATGGTGTGGAGACGGCTGCACAGGAGAAGTGTTTGTTGGCGAGGGATCACTTCACAGAGCCTCCATCGGCCTGACAGCCAGGGAGAGCCGTGTAGTAAGTGCCTGAAACCCCTGGCAACAGGATGACAGCGCTTTTAAACATCATGTTCGCTGATCGATACAGGAAGAAAGTCGAAGCCTTCTTAAGAGCATCGCTTGTCCTGAGACTTGGAGAGGAGTGTGAGGAGGTTCAACAGTAGGATTAAAACTTGATCGGCAGTTTGCTCAGGCCTGCAACATGCTAAAGGATCAGCGTCTTGGGGAGCAATTTGATGCAGAGACGCACGAGGACTGGCTTCGCCCAGAGCAAAGATGATTTTTTTTCCTTTTTTTTTCTTAGCTCTCAGTAACCTTCCTTTCATCTGCTGGTTTATGGCTGGTTGTGTGATTTTACTGTGAAGACACTGAGCTCCAGAGAGAGACAGCGAACCCGAGCTCACATGGCAATTACAGTGAACCATGCAGGAGGTGTGCTTCAACATGCAGCTGACAGGAGTGTTGCTTCTGGTACATGAAAGTTTATTTTATTTCCATTCACTCAACCTTTTCATAACCAGGAAAAGGCTCTTTGAGATTAGGAATCTGGCAGCAGCTCAAATTAACCATTCACTAGGGCTGCAACTAACAGTTATTTTCACCGCTGATTAACTGATTTGTTGTTTCGTCTCTAAAATGTGAGGAAATGGTAAGAAATGTAGATCAGTGTCCCCAAAAGCCCAGGATAATAAATGTCTTTTTTGGCCACAACCCAAAAATATTCAATTTACTGTCACAAAAAAGGAAAGAAACATGAAAATATTCAAATTTAGTGATGCAAATTTTAAACAATCACTTTAACTGATAGTCGGTCACATTAACAATCAATAAAGAATGAAATGTGCAGATCCAGACATTCTTAACCACAGATACAAAATTGGCTTGTTTGCGTTAGATAATTCTAGACTGGAAAAAGTGAATGCCAAGTTTTTAAAACTATATATTACGTAACAATTACTTCAATAAAACTGTTTTTTCGTAGTTTGTACAATGGTATTTCAAGCAAGACATATCACACGAACAGGTTTTTCCTGCTGTCAGTGTGGTAGGCATTTATAAAAATGTGGCCCAGTTCATGTTGATCTTTACTGAAGGTAATCATTGGTCGGAGGTCATTAACCACTACAGGAGGCTCTGTCATGGTGGCCCATTGCTAGCTAAACCCCCATAAAGCTCTCAGCCACAAAAACACCGAAAACCACATCAGCCACCCACAACATAAATGAAATTACAATCACAAAACTATGCATTTAACAGTGTGGATTGGAACACTAACATTCCCATGATTCTTTGCATTTACAAATACACAACTGCCTTCAGTCGCGGCAGTGTTAAACACAGCAAATGAGCTATGGTCTTCCATTACCATCAAACCTGGTTGCTCCACCTGGTGGAACAACCAGGTATTACAGTTAATCTACAATACACTTTCTGACATGCATGTCCCTCAGCCTCTGCTTCATTGGTTAATATATGTCTAATCGATAAAATTACTAATTGACTAATGATTTGTCATGAACATCCCAAGCCAAATAATTTCACAACTAACTGATTTTGTAATTAATCATCAGAGCTCTAAAGGTTGCAGACATAAAACAACGAAAATAAGGTTTACATAAAGATAAAGAGTTCATTATGATATGATAAAGTTGTGAAGACAAACGTGACAAGTCATTGTTGCCAATGATAAATTCGAGGCTATGTAAGTCGGTCATAACATGCACATCTAAATATGCCACCAAGCCAGATAAAGTTGATTGGCATTATTTTGCAAGATTAGCTCGTTAACTTTCTGAACCTAAAAAAATGCAGGTGAATTTGAAAGACAATCATATTTAATAATCATTTGATTTTTAATTGTCCAGTGGTCACTGACAATAATCATTTGTGAAGTACAGATCCATGAGGAAAATTAACCAAATCTAAGCTTAAAATTTTGATATTTTGTTTCAATGACTTTATTCTACATGTCATGTTAAAGAATTTCCCAAAAATAAACCAGTTGCACCAGGTTCTCATTTAAATATCAATATATTTTTTTCAGTTTTTGTGAAATACATATTCAAAGGAATTCAGTTTTCATTTCTCTTCTTTTTTCTTTTTTGTTCATTTAGATTTATGGCATTGTAACTGTGTCATGCTCGTGGTTGTGCTGTTGCCATAGAGGTGTAGGCATTTATACTGCAGTGAAAAATGAGCCCACAGTAAGGACAAATGTGACAGGAGCACAAGAAATGCCCAGAAACTGTTTCGAGGGTGAAATAAGGTTTACATCAAGATTAACATTGTGTTACAGTATCATAAAATCACAAAAATATATGTCACAAGTCATCAGTCAGGGTCAGTGTGAGTCACTTATAAGATTCCAAGTCAAGTAAAGTAGGAGCTGGGAATGAAGACGAAAGCTTTTGTACCAGGAATATGTCAATAACTGAGTCCAACGGTGGATAAAAAAGACTTGAGCACATATCATGCCATGGTAAGTAATGAATTTAAGATCTGTTGTAGACGACATCCAACGCACAAAAGCACTGGGAAGGCAAATGCATTTATTTGCCTCTTTTTGGCCTTAAAACACGAGCAAGACTTAACACTGAAATGAAAACCCGATCTTTTACCAATTCTTGGACTTGAGGTGTAAAAGAAAGAGAGCCATCGTGTAAAATTTCAGATATTTACATCAGCATACAAACTCTATTACAGAGCTCTGAAAAGTGGTGATACGTGGGTGGTTCACTGGCTTTGATTGTGCATTTGAAAACATCATGTGCTTGCATGTGTCAGCATTCAAAACAGGTTTTATTTCACATGTGTGATGGTGTATTTCAGCGTTTGCCTGAGGGAGAAAGCTGCAGCACAGCAACTCACATCAAGTCATTTATAAAGCTCCAAGTCTCTCAAAGAGTTTATCGTGTTTACAAGACATGACATCCTCCATCTTTGCACACTCGATCTGTGTAGAGAAGGAAAATCTCCACAGAGGAGTGATCCTTCTTACAAAACAGACTTAATATATGTCACATATGCGCCACACAGAGTACACAGACATGGTGCAACTACACTATGAAGACAGAGTATTACAGTACAGAGTAAATGCAAAAAAACAACTTTGAGGCCAAATCTACCAGCGAGTGAGACTTTTTTAGTAACATCTGAAGGGTTTCTGTGCTTAGAGCTGTTAATACTGATTTAACTCTTCATTATATCCCATATAGCATGCAGCATATCAAAGAACATAAAAGATGTGAATGGAAAAAACTGCAGACTGTTGTGGAATTACAATCAATAAAAAAGATATCATATACGATGCAAATGCACAAAACCAAGGACCACACTATCTGGAGCTGAAAAAATCTGGGTGAGCCAGTCAGGGATCTGGGAAACTGGGACTTTTTCAACTCTTCACTGTATGATTTAAAGACTCAACTTTTTTGAATTATAAAAAACTGTGTAATTCACCCATTAACACTCACCAACCTGAAAGCTGAAGTAAATCATTTTAAGATACCAGTGCCACAGTCCAGACTATTTATAGAGGATATTTCAAAACAACAAACGTGAACCAAAATGGTGTACAAAGTTTTAAGAACAGAAACAGAGAATAGACAGAAACAGGAAGACGAACAATCAAACTATCAAAAGTAAAATAAACAGAACAGATTCAATTGGATAACTGGATTACATAGCAAGTCAAGGGACACTAAAATCATGCACTAATTCTTTAGCAAGGATTTACAGTATAAGCAGCCAGTGTTGGGTAGATCTGAGGTGAGAGAATAAATCTTTCCTTAGTTTAGGGGTCGCTAAGTGTCACTGCTGAGCTGATCTGAAACCCAGCCAGCAGGAGGTTTGGTCCAATTTTCCAACATTCGGAGGAATCTGGTCTGAACCAATTTTATAGATCCAAAAAGGAAACCTTCTGAACTGCTGTCAGACTTGTGTATGCTGCCCCGATAGTATCAAACCTGCTTGAAATTTACCAATTAAAATATGGATGGTTATGAGTATCATTACACCAGCAGCCTGAGTAGTGGATGCAATTTCTGAAAAGACGAGACAAGATGAGACGAGACGAGACGCCAAACCAAGACAAGACACGGTAACATAAGATATATTGGTCCTTCATTGAGGAAATTTATACGTTCCAGCAGCTGGATGGAAGCAAGGCATGGAAGAAGAAAGACAAGAAATACAAAAGGACTCTAAGGCAAAAATAAAGCTATAATAAAGACTATGTACACCTTTTAAGTGTTCAGATGTGGCCTGATGAATATACATATGGATATGTACAGGTATGGCATGATGGGTAACTGCTGGAAATACATGGTCTGTAGGATTGTACTAACAAATTAGCTTCAGATATAAAAACAAAAAGTTTAAGTCTCACCTCCAGCTCTAGCTGAAGAACAGAGGAACTGTATTGAACGCATCTCCCCAAACATTTCTTAATCCAGACTCATTTTTCCTTCTGATTTAGTGTTTTTTTCTCACTGGAAAGTATTTTCACACCAAAACGCTGCATCACGTTCTCCATTTTGTTTCCATCTACTTCCCCGAGAGATCACATTAGTTGCTGCTCTGCTCCCTTTAGCATAATAATCTTCATAATATCCTGTGTTGTGTGACGCACCGATACTTTCCAATCTTGTACTGTGAGCATGATTGGATTAGAGAGAAGAATTTCTGTGAAGTTTCTCCTTATATGCGTGATGCAACCTGATTTATAAATCTGTTTTTAACGTTGTTTAACTGTTTTAATGACATGCTAAGGCCCAAACACAGTCTGCATCCGGAGGCCAAAACATTAAACCCTTACAGATGTCACAGTGGTGAGTTTATGAGCACTGAAGTGGTATAAAAAGGAGGCATAAACACATCATCATAACACCACACTTTGCTCGGAAATGATGCAACGACAATTTAAAAAAACTGCCATTGCAGTGTTTATTCATTTTAGAAAACTGTCAAAGGTCAGGAAAATCATGAACATCTGTAAATCTATGTTTGACAGAAATTAAAAGCTTGCAGCAAATAACAACAGCAGCAAGCAAAATGATGTTGTCAATAAGACAGAAACTTCCAAGAAGAATTCTACTCCATGTCAACCATGCTTGGCTTATGTATATTTTGTGGCAGGCAGGACAGCAACATATGCACCAAAGTCACTATGAGCTATGGGCAAGTCCCTCAGGAAAGTCTGCAGACATAGGGACTTACAGAAAGGAAAAAATATCAGAGCCCTTACACATTCAATGATTTGACAGTGCTAGTCCTAAACCTTCACACACTTAGCAGGGACACATTTCACAGTCTGTAAATCCATAAGTGTGGAGATTGGGATTTGGACTTAGACCTAATCTAGATAGACGAAGAGAATGCATGACTGCCTGCAGATCTCTCAAAGATAGAAATTTAATTTACTCACTAGTAGTTGGAAAAAAACTTGCCTTAACAACTAGGGATGTCCTGATCCAATCTCAAAGATCAGGACTGGAACCAATTAATAAACCTCAGCCTGACTCTTATTTTACATTTGCTGTAACACAGAGGTTGTATAAAGAGAGAGCACAATTTGTGTCTATAGATGCAAACACTGAATGACTTTCTAATAATAAATAATAATTGAGTAATTGATGATAATAATTGAGCACAATGGACATTCATCCTATATCATCTGGGCTGGAAATATACCTTTGAGCTGCCCTGGTTGATTTCAGCTTGTCTCAAAGCCCATTAACTCTGATTAGAGGTCATTAATCGCCACAGGAGTCTTTGTCATGGTGCCCACTGCTACTTAAACACCAACAAAGCTTTCTACTTGCCAACATGAACTGCCTGTAGTCTGCGTGATGCCTCCTCTGGTCTCTACAGTATTAAACAGTGGGAAGCTCTACCTGGTGGAACAACCAGGTACTACAGCTAATCTACAATACATTTTCTGACATACATGTAGAGCAGGGGTGTCAAACTCCAGTCCTCGAGGGCCTCTATCCTGCATGTTCTAGATGTTTCCCTCTTCCAACACACCTGATTGAAATGATCAGGATAGTTATCAGGCTTCTGCAGAGCTTGATAATGAGCTGATCATTTGAATCAGGTGTGTTGGAAGAGGGAAACACCTAAAACATGCAGGATAGTGGCCCTCGAGGACTGGAGTTTGACACCTGTGATGTAGAGAATAGAGGTTTTCTTTGTCTTTTGAAGTTAAATCCTGTCCTCTAACACTACATTTCAAACAGACAGAGCTTTACTACAAGGTTCCTGTCACCTCGGAACAAGTTGAAGGCAGGAATTCATTTTTTCTTACTGCATTCAAGCACATGCATTGGACTGATTTTAATAACTTTATTTTACTTGTAGTGTGTTCAGTCTCAAAAAATGGCATCAGACTAAGACTCAGTAGACACTGAATATTAGAAATATTAAAAGACTCTGCAAATAAAATGAATCAGGACATATCTGTCAAGAACTATTTATCCAGTTTTAACACATTGTCCATGTTCACATCAAAGTTTTTTACCGCTGTGGGTTGTAGGATGTCAAGAGGCCAGAATACAGGTCATTGTCTGGATGATGGAACAATATAACCATGGCAGTAATGGTCTCTTGTTTTGTGAAAACAGTACCTGTTCATACTGGTAGGTAATGATACTGATTCACTTCAGCCTTGTGACCGAGAAGTGAAGGAGGAGGTTTGTGCTAACCTGGGCTTCTGAATTCATTTCGTCACTCAAAACATCAGTGTGTGAGTGTATTTGTATATACTGAGGAGGAAACTTAAGTTTGGGGGGGTAACTCAACACGTTGGCGCCTCCAAATGGTGCCAGTTTGTAACTGCAAAAACCCCCCAAACCCCTCAGCACTGCATGTTGTTGCCAGTGATGGCAGAACAAGAAGTCTGATCATTTCCTGAAGTAAAAGTAGCAGCGGGAGAGTGTGGAAATAATCTGTTGCAAGTTCTTTACAAGTCTGGCATTCAAAATTTTAGTGAAGAGAAAACACATATAAAGTGAGTATTAGCGTCAATATATATAATTAGCAAAATTAAAAGTACTCATGCAGAGAAAGTGTTGGGGTTAGTGTACATTTATTTGACTTTTATTACTTTATACAGTATACTCCTGTAGTCTTACCCTAACCTAGACATCACAATTCATCAAATGAATATAAGCCGCATTAATAATTTGAATCTGCATGACAATTAAAATCATCAAATAAAGGTAGTAAGGCAAAAGTGTGTGAAACGAGTGTCACATTGCATAAAATGGAAATACTCAAAGCAGTTCTTGTGTGCCTGTAATCTTGGAACAAAAGATAGAACTCTCAACTCTTTTAGATTTTTCTCCTGAGCTTATAGCTGCCTCTCATGGTCTACCTAAGAGGGTGGACGTTTTTTTGATTTCCTATCATATGATCTAATAACACCTGCCCCAATTTTTTGAAGTACAGCTGCCATCTTGTGCGCATGAGCTACCTCATGACTAGATCACACCTTGTTCACCTTATGAGCCCTCTTCATGACCAGGAGAGTAGATTTCAGAGAGGATGAAGGGAATACATCCGCTTCTATATTTACAAAATGGGCATTTGTCCTTGATTGCAGGAGGCTGAACAGGTCATACAGACATTTTCCACCACCTCCTGGGAATTCCGAAGTGTTCCCAGGCCAAATAAGATGTGCAATTCCTCCAGAGAGTTCTGGGTCTGCTCCAGGGTCACCTCCCGTTTGCCCAGAAAATCTCCAAAGAAGGACAAAGGCAAAGAAACAGCAACTCTACTTTGAGCTGCCTCTGGATATCGGAGCTCCTCACCCTGTTTCTAAGCCGGAGCCAAGTCGCCCCAAGGAGGAACCTTATTTGAGCGGCTTGTATCTCAGTCTTTCAGTTGCTGCCCAGAGCTCATGACCACAGGTGATCAACTGGGAAATCAGGAGCTTTTGTCTTCACCAAGACAGTCCAGTGCAACACCAGCATTACTACTGACACCAATCCTTCTGACCATTTCATGCTCCATTTTCTGGGCACTTGTGCATATACAGTTATGCACATTGGTCCCATGAAAGCAGCAAAAGACTTATTTTGCAAAAAAAAACCCTACTGACATTTACTCACAGTCCTGTATGCATAATAGATTTTGAAGTATCACACTGGAAAAAGTTGAAAATTCAAAAAAGCATCCTTACTTATCCAAACTGTTTGGTAGTTTTTGGCCCAAGAACTTCAGGGGAGATGAAAGCAACTTTTCTAGACAATTTTGGATGTAGAAAGCATTGAAGTCATGACTGATCAGTTGTTTCGTTTAATGTTTTTGTCACCAGACAGCATGAAGCATGGAGACTTTCTGTCATAGATGTCAAAGTTTTGTTTATTTCTTCTTCTTTTTTGGGTATTTTAGCTGTTGGCAAACAACTGGTTTATTTTCCAGCTTCTCCACTGTTTATGGTAGCCATGTGGGACTGTGGGACTCTACAGATTCAGAAAGTGAGTTCTGTCTGAAATGGTTTTACAATGTTGAAAGGAATATTGAAGGTTTTCAGTTGGGTTATCGTGCCTCCTTTCCCAGGTGTGAGGCAGTAAAAGGGTTGTAGGCAGGATGAAGTTGCAAACACATGTTCAGCGCCGTATTGTCTGTGCAGCCTGAGAGGAAAACTCCCGTTATTCTCTGCTAACTCAGAGAGAAATCCTGGCAAAAATGAGCCAAACATTGTTAAGCTCTGTCAAAAGTGATGGATTGTAATGATGCACACAGTAGCTTCAAAATACGTGTGAAGGAACTGTGCTTACTTGTAACTTGAACCGAAGCAACACGGTTTATTGTAAGTAATAAATCTGCTGTGAACTGATAGCTGCTCCCTGATAGACAAGTGAGATACTTTAAAAAATTCTGACAACGCTATTCAGAATAGCTTATTCGCTCCAAAGCAGCAAATGGGAACAAATCTATTTTATCTTATTTTTCTTGTTTTTGGGAGATTGCAAAAGTTTGCTTTTTTTCTGACATCTTTATGGAATAAAGGGGATTTTTATTTAGCATGTCGAACAAAGACGTGTGCGATCTGTCCTGAATGTGCGGAACGTTTTAAATATGAGCAGTTGTCTATGTATTTTATTTGTTCTCATCAGGGATAGGAAATGGTGATCTACGTTAGAATATATATTTACTGGAGCGTGACACAGGAGTTGGCAGGTCCGCACAGAAACAACGGCGGTGTTCTAGAGCCTTGGCGATGCTCGGCGGCATACTACAGCCTCCACAAAGCACACAACTATTTGAATATAAAAAATATTATTCGAATACCACAATGAACAAATATTCGGATATTCAGGGACTAGCCCTATTGGCACTATGTGGTGCTTTACTGGAAAACCTTGGATTTTGCCATCCGTGTTGATGAGACCGAGACACCCAAATAAACATTGTCCCACAATATACACACTCCCTCATGCAAATGGAAATCCCAAATGTCACTGGTCTACCCCTGCAGTAAAATGCACCCCACCACATGGAAAAAACATCAAACAATCAGGAACATGTTGAGGAACATGACAATGGCCCAACATGTTGATTTGACCTCCAAACTTCCTACACCCCAATCTGATCAAACATCAACAGGAAGCAGTGGAACAAGTTGGATTGACAGAGGCCTCACTGCACAAGCCAAAGTAGCCAAAAGATCCACTGCCAACGTCCTGGTTCCAGACCCCATAGGACACCCTGAGAGGTCCTCTTGTCCATGTCCAATGGTTCGGAGCATTTTGGAACACATAAGTGGGACAAACACAATATTAGGTAGGTGGTCATAAGATTGGTGTATTATGGATCTTCAACTGGTCCCTGGTCCCTGCTTTTCTTGACATTAAGTCATTTTCACATTAAACTCACTCAGAAAAGGAAACGAACTGATGCATAAAATTCACCAAGTGTTTGATGTTCAGAATTTCCAAGGGAAAGACATCCACCGCCTCAGTAAGTAATGTGAATTGTCAACTCGTGCTTGAATTTAGTGTTTTTCTTGACATTTCCACAATAAACCGATGCAGAAACAGAACAAACTGGTACATGAAAATTCACCCAAATGCAGGAGTTTAAGCAAACCTGCAAGTAAACTTCATCTGCTGGAAGAAGACAGTCACTTTCAGTTTTCAGTGGTCACATCTCGCAGTCTTGATTCAGGAACTATCTGGCTCATGTGTCGACAAATCAGGACAACACGCCGCGTTTTACCATGGTACAGTGGATGTAAAGCTCCCTGAGACTACTGTGATCCGAGTTGTATACATAAACATGACTTTACGAGCAGCTGCCTCAGCTCAGGTTTCCAGCCTCAGTCTGCTGCTGAAAGACTTCTGTTTGCTGTTTCGAGGCAGAGCAGTGAACTGGCATTGCTGAGTGAACATTCGTGCAGTGGCTCAGTGTGGAGGAGGCCCTGCTCTTTGGACACAGGGGACTTTAGTAGCTTATATCCGAGCATATGTTTGTTGTGTTTGTATTTGTGTGAGACTATCTGTGTGAGCGTCCAGACGGGGCGAGCACAGCCTCAGGACCAGATGAAGGAGTGGGCTTATCGAGGATCTATTCTTTCCCACACTCTCATGCTCTGACCCAGACCAGGCCGCCTCTGATTTCCCCGGAGTGGAGCTGCAGCCACTCTGATATTCTCCAGCAAACTTTATCTCTCCAGAAAAAAAAAAGTTAACGGTCAAAAATCAAGACGTCCTGGCTCGGCTGATCACTCAGAGGAAGCCGGCGGTGCTGAGAGGCAGAACGGGGCTGCCGGCCAATCGATAACCCACTCAGCAGGACCACGTTAGCATCATCGACAGGCAGGCGGGGGATAAATGTGCTGCCTTTATTTGGGATAAGCACAAAATGTTGTAGTCATTCTGTAGATTATCTAATGCATCAATGTTTCACCTTTTATCAGCCTGAGGGATGATTTATACCGTCTGGGACACACATACAATAATATAAAAAGAGCAGGCTAAAAACAAAATGAAATTAATTTCTGCAAAGGCCTCAGCAGAGAATAGAAAACTTTGGAGTTTATAATAAGCTGTGTATTGATTTAGTCAAATATAGAGAAGTTAGTCTGGTTCTGCAATGACAGTGCCCCCATTGTTAGCTTTTTAAAGAGACACCCACCAACAATGCTACTGCTAATTAGACAGGTGTGATAGGGTTGTTTCAAGTAAAGATATCCTGATAGTTTTAACATTTAACATCTGCCAAAACCAAGTCATAATCAGATACCACTTTTCCAGATAATTCACACTTACATTGAAGTTATAATAATTAATCCAGTACATGAGCTTGACAACTGAATAGCTCTGCAATGCATTAAGGAAAATTTGCATTCCTTCGTCAGTCTGCTACTCAGTGTTCTGTAGATGGTCAGGAACTTGTTGTAAAGCTCCAGTAGGACACTGTCTGAAGAGTGTAAGCTTCAAAAGACAGAGAAAAACTGTATTCTCTACATGTGTGTCAGAAAATGTATTGTAGATTAGCTGCAGTGCCTGGTTGTTCACCAGGTGGAGTGTCTTAGTGTTTAATATTGCAGAGACCAGAGGAGGCATCATTCAGACTACAGGCAGTTCATGTTGGCAAGCAGAGAGCATTGTGGGGGTTGAGCGAGCAGTGAGCACCATGACAAAGGCTTCTGTGGTGCTTAATTTTTATTCAACCTTTACTTATCACGTTCAAGTGTGTTAGTGTTGTGTAGTCTGATGGAAGTAGGAATGTACAACCTGCAGTAGTGTTCCTTTTTTTGGGTGTATCAGTCTGCTGCTGAAGGATGCAGGGGGTGCAGTGTCATGCAGGGGGTAAGAAGGGTTGTTCATGATGGATGTCAGCTTGGCTAACGTCCTCCTCTCACCAACCTCCTCTATGGAGTCCGGTGGACAGGCCAGGACAGAGCTCGCTCTCCTGATCAGTTTATTGAGTATCTTCCTGGCCTTGTCAGTGCAGCCACCTCTCCAGCAGACCACAGCATAGAAGATAGCAGATGCTACCACAGAGTCATAAAAAGTCCTGAGAAGAGCCCTGCACACACCGAAGGACCTCAGTCTCCTCAGCAGGTGGTGCCCTTCTTGTACAGGGCGTGGGTGTTGTCAGTCCAGTACATTCCATTGTCTTTTAGCTTTTAGCTTTTTTTATTACCCTAGTGGGGTTTTTTTTATATAAAGTTTTTAGCTCCAGTGTTTCCTCATGGAGGGCCTCCACGCTGGGAGGTGTGGCTGGTCTAGACGTTTATATTCTGTTACCAATAGAATCTGATGTCCATCATTTAAACTGATGAGAGGTAAATGTTTGGAAGTTGCTTTGGTTTTGGAGAACAGCATGTATTTTGTCTTGCCTGAACTTAAAACCAGCTTTAAATGATAAAAAGCATTCTGTAAATGATTAAAAGCCATTTAAAGTTGGGATATGGCGAGTTCTGCTGAGGGCACTGATGTGCATAAAACTGTATCATGTGTGTACACGTGCAAATTTGCACTTTTAACTGCTTTATCCAAATCATTTATATAAATAATAAAAAGATGAGGGTAAGAATCAAACCTTGAGGTACACCAGAAGATATTGTTTTGAAACAAAAATGACCTCCAACCAGAGGTCATTGGCTTTTAGACAAGCTAAAATCAACTAGGGCAGTAATTTTACAGCTCAAAGGTACATTTCCAGCCCAGATGATATTGGAGCATTCAGTGTTTGCATCCATGGTGTCCTGACACAAACTGCGATCAACCAGGTCAGTGTTCCTATATTCTAGTTGCATACATTACAGGGCTGACTTTACAGCTTGCACCACATTTCTGTTGTCTAAAACAGCAATATAAGCTAATGATGAATGTTAACTTTCCCAAGGATGATGTGTGTTACATCAGTTCATGAGTGATTAATTTCTCTGTAAATGATCGATTTAGAAAACTAGTCAAAATTTGCTTCACTAGCATGCTGCCAGAAACTGTCTGACCATATAGGACCTTCCATTTACAATATAAACTGCTCCAGAACAGTATGACTGAATAAAATCACCACGTACTGTAATAAGGGCAAATCATCTGACAGCCGACCCGGAGCATGCATTGGCTGAAAATGACTGATCTTTAAAAACAACTTCAGGATGTCGACTGAGTTCTGGATTTCAGTCAGAGGGAACATCCACAGCTCTCCGAGGTCTCTGCGGATGCGCTGATGAAATTTGGCTCCACCGACTTGCACAGAGACTTTCTTTCCGCTGACGTACATTACATTCATTATTGAAGAGTGACATTTATCTAACTTGTTATCGGCTCTTCATCTGCTCAGAACAGAAACTGCAGTGCAAAGAAAGAGATACAGGAAATGTGTTTAGTGTTTTTGCAGAGGTCTGTGTTTGCATCTTTTCCAACTAAACAGTGTCTTTTACTAAATGTGCAAAAAGAGAAAAGCCTGTTTAATTACTTCTTTTTTTAAATAAAGGAAGGGTTTGGAAACTTTCTCTTGTTTAGAGTGAGACTGTTCTGGCAACGTGAGAGCCTGAAAGCAGCTTGCTGGCTTCCTCTTATCAAGTGGAGCACAAACTTACTGCTGGATGCTGTTGTATGAAAACACTTCAGACGTTTACATTCTTATCCATCAAGCATTACAAGCAGGGAGGCGTCTGTTTGGTCCCAAATTCATTCTGTTGCGTGGAGCAAACTGCCTCAAACCACCGGCCAGGTCCAAAAAGGACTTTCTTCGGCCACGAGAAGAACAAGGCAGCAGATGGTTCGGCCCCCGCAGAGCCATGATCCCAGCATCATGGAGTCAATCCGGGGTCACATGTAGAGACAGACACAGCCTGAATCCACAGAAAACCTACTGCACTGTACTAGATTACTTTTTAAAAGCATCCTCTCTTCACTTTTAGATAATTTGCACAGCCTTTTTCAAAAGCTGTTTCATTCCTTTGTAAAACAGGCAGGCATGTAAAACAGCTGTGGTATTAAATAGCAGGAACATCTTCGGGCCGCATCTGTCTAAAAGCCTCTCTAAGCTGATCCTTAAAACCGACCTTCAGTTACACTGGCCCTCAGGTTGAAACCTAACGTGACACCGGATCATAATCTGGTCAAATGGATGATTCTTAGACAAGCTTGAGGAGTTTTAGAATACATGGGACATAATTATGTAATTAGAATACAAAAAAAGTGTAAAAATGTGGATTATTAGCAGGATTACAGATTCAAAACATATTTTTAAATATGCTAAAGGACGATCTAACATCACATCGGGGTTACAAACTCTCTCCTGCTTCTCACCAACACTGCTAAGTATATGCATGTTATGACTGAACAATTTGGGAAAAATACATGTATGTGATTAGATTTATTTTTTACAAATACTGCAATTTTAATATATTTTCTTAAAGCCTTAGTGCAATTTATTGTGTAGTAGATTTAAGCATGTGATAGATTAATACCGCATGACACAGCATGCACATATTAACTGTTCATATTTAATGCAAACATGAGAACTTGAAGACATAAATTGCTTCAAACATGCATTTATTAATTTTTTTTTAACTGGTACACAAGATAGAACAGCCATAAATTGTGTTAGTGTGTTAAGTTAAATAGAAAAACTAATAATAATAAATAAAATAATTCCTATAATAGGACATTTCTGTACTCAATCTATGACATTTAGTGAGTGATTCATCGCTCAGGAGCAGCACCCATTCTCTGCAATCAGGTTAAAGTGATAATAATAATAGTAATAATAATAATAATAATAATAATAATAATAATAATAATAATAATAATAATAAAGAAACTGATTCTGGGTCAGATGCACAACACAAAATATATCCTTAATTGTAAGATGCTTCAATTTAGGATATAAATTGAAGCATCCTGGTCGTTTCTTTAATGACCTGTCAAGTCATTAAATAAACGCCCAAGATGTGAAAACTTAACTATGGTGAAAACACATCTGAAGGTACCATTATCTGCTCCAGTTTAATGAATTATTATATACAATTTTTCAATCTTAAATATTAAATAAACTAATTAAAAGATGTTTTAAGTACACAGACAGCACATTTAGATTGATCTGCTGGCCTATTTAAAGGGTCCGTTCAATCACATGAATATTTAATTAAATGAATATTAGAAATTTATTTAAACAATCACTTTAGTTACCGTTTAATTATCTATATTATCATTCCGCAACCCCCAGGACTTTTTCTGAATTTCACTTAAACTGTTAGCTCAGATTATCCATGTCCACACTTTTTGTGTGCAGGCCTGAAACAAAACATTTAATATCTAAAAAACAGGAAGAATCACCGGATATTAAAATTCTCTTGAACTAATTGTTTGTGTCGTTGAGAAGTTGAACCAAGTCACAGCTTAAAATTGTGATATTTTATCCAATTCACTTTATTCTACATGTCTTATTAAAAAACGTTTGCGCCAGATAATATACAAAAACAAGTAACTATACACTCATTGGTACAACAGTCACGCGTCAGTTGAACTGCAGGCAGTGTTTCCGAGAGGAGACGACAGGAGAGACTAAGAGGAAAATAAAACATACTGGATCAATAAAATAAATGCAGCATGACTCAAAAACAGCATACAGAGGAGCAAGTTGTTGGAAGATACATTCAGCATGGTGAAACATCTTCTTACAGCTGATGTGCAGAGTAGAGAGAAAAAGTTTATAGGGGCTGTAAAACCGTCGAAATAGCTAGCCTTTATTTTTTATGGAGCCTTTACTTTTTTCCCAGAAATGGCAACACCTGTGGGCACTTGGAAACATATTGGACATGTTTATTCCATTTTTTTCAATTTTTGTAAAAAAAATAATCAAAGAAATCCATCTTTCTTTCTTTTCTTTCTTTGTTTATGATTTCTGTCATTCTAACTGCGTCCTTCTGCACAGAAGACACGTCTGAGTTCTCTCTCCTTCCCCATCGTTGTTCTGTTTCCGTGCAGGACTTTATGCTGGAGTGAAAATGAGCCCACAGTGAGGAAAAAAATGTAACTGGAGTAAAGAAACCCCCAGAAACTGTGCTGTTGTTGGGTCGCTGTGCATTTGGAGGCCTGTGGGGGCAAATCTGCCGCTGCATGTTTTGATGTGTTAATGTCCCGGAGTTTCTTTGCTCCTGGGGTGAATTTCTCTCAATAACTCAACTTTAAGACTGCTTCCTTGTTGCTCTGTTGACTCGAGTAAAACTGTCCGAGTCCTAACTCATTACTCGAGTCGACAGAGTCACGAGACGCTTCAAGAATTCGTCCCTTGTCTGTCATGCGGCCTGCAGCTGCTGCAAACAGCTGGGGTCAGGCATTCTCATGGGCATCATTTAATTGTTATCATGCTAAGCCGCCGTCTCCCCGAGGAGCGAACGGCTTTTCTATGATAACAATTAATTTGTCGCTCCCTGCAACAAAGTCACTTCAGGGTCTTCGAGTGCCAGCTGCGTCTCCTCCGCACAATAATAGCTGTTTGTATTTTGCTGCAGACATGCCGGTGGTGAGCCACAGGTTTCATTAGGTGGGTAAAGAAATGCCAGTTGGACCCAAAATGCCTCACAGGATCCAGAGGAATTTACATTTTCTTGGACAGATTGGGATTAAAAAAAGAAACAAGCAGAGAGCTCAGGGCTGTATCAAAATCCACTTTATTTGCTTGGACATTTGTAAAAAAACACAGAGCAATAGATTTTTTATAATAAATAAATTGACATAAATAGTAGCATCAAGCAAAAAAATAAAGGTGTGTGCATTTCAATAGTGGCCTTCTTACACAGACTTTCTGCTATAGTACTGTAAATATATTTTTCTACCCCCCCCCCAATCTCCATAACTCTTTCTGTTCAGTGCTGGCTGTTAATCATCTCCCGTCCCAGCTCTCCTCGGCCCTCGCCGTCATTTCCCCGTCCTGTCCAGTGCAGGAGTTCAGTGAAAGCTCTGCTCTCAGCATTCCTGGGCTCGTGGGCTTCAGTTCTCCGAGGTCCTGTCCTCAGCCTTCCTCTTTCTGTCGAGGCATTCCATCTTACGGCTCTCGTCTTTGTTTATCCTTGGAAGAACGAGGGGGAGAACCTGGGATTAGGCCAGAGGACTAATGCAAAACATCTGGAGCTTCGTGGAAGGAGTCACATGTTAGTGTGTCGGGAGATTTGCTGAGCTGAGTTTTGCAATGAAATGCTTTGCTAGAAGATTTATGTCTCATTTACTTGCTTTTTTTTGTTTTTGTTTTGCAGAGTAAACTGGGAAGTTTTGCCAGGCGGCGTCTTTGGCTCGACAGAATCCATTCTGGTGCTTCAATTTGGGGCCAAATCAAACATTTTCAAGCAGCGTGATGCTCTGTGGAAGCAGTGCAGCTGCTGGAAGACTCAGAAAATGTAGCTCAGATATGCAGTTTATTATACTTTTGGAAAGGCCTGAATCTGTGTGCAGATTTATGCTGCAGATGGTTGGATGTGTCGCTCTTAAAAACGATACTTAAGTTTTCCAATTGAGCAACAGAAAAGAAGCAGAACAGAGGAGGCAAGTGTTAGTTTTTTGAAAAGGTTTGCAAAGTTGCTCGTGTGTAACTCACCTTTCCCAGCATTTCAGAAAAGCCTTGGCCATCTTCCCCTCTGTGTTCATGCAGGTTGGTTTGGTGGAGTTGTCTGACAAGCTTATTGTGATGCTGCAAAATCAAAAAACAAAACATTAGAATCAGTGAGCCCCGGTGAGACTCTGCATGTTACAAAGTTGCAGAAAATCATAAATACTCTTTTAAACTCACACTAATTCGGTTTTATCGCAGCCTGGCCGCCTTTCAAGGACTTGGAAATCTGAAATGTTGGCTTTGATGAACTTGATTGTGTCGGGACACGAGCAGCGTCCGAGAGCGTTTTGAGCTGCAGGAAAAAAGTTCATAGACAGCAGTTAGATGTGCAACTACAACAAAAGTAACACGTTATGAACACATCTGACTTAGAACCATCTGTAAAAGTGGAGTTGCATGCTAAAAACAAGAGTATAATCGGATAATGCAGCATAAATTCCAGCATTAATGTGTCACAATCCTGCAGAAATCCTACTTTAACTCACCTTGATAGAGCTCTATGCAAACTGCAGCCACGACAACCAGCAGGAGAGCGCAGTTTCTCTGTGACAGGGCCATTTTTCTGCAGAGACGAGCAAGTCCCAAAATCCCTCAGAGGACAAAGTGAGAGCTTCTGAAATCCACTAGAAGTGAGGGGAGAGAAGTGAAGAGCTGCTGCGAGCCTCCTCTGCTTTTATAGGCAGGGCAGAGTGGGTTTTCCCAGAGCCCATGCTCTTTCCCGTCAGGCCAGGCCTGAAATTGCTCTGGAATTTCCACACTCACACTAGAGGCGGACTCTGTAGTGAGCTCAGCGCTGCTTTCAAGGAGAGGGAAGATAAAGTGAAAGCAATGCATTCATTAAGTGGGTTCCTGCCGTGATTAGTTAGGTGGGAGGGAACCATAAACACGGAGACTGGGGCTGCAAACAGGCATGATTAACATTTTATGGCACACTTTGCCCCGACATGTCCAGGCAAACCAAACCCCAAATAAACTGTGTTGTACGAGTGAGGCTGATAAAGGTTTCTCTGATATGATGGAAGATTTGTTATCAGGTGAGATGAGGTGGGAGTTTTGTGTCCGGGCTTTGGTTTGCGGCAATGCAGAGATTTGTGCAACACTAATTAAAAGCAGTAAAGCTTATTTTAAGAAAGGTTGAAGTTGACGCAGATAAATACCCCGCATTCCTCAACACTCCTCGTGTCTGCTACGAATTACTGGCACCGCAAAACATGATGACACACCGTGGCGTCACAGCAGGAAGACAGAGGAGGGAGGGAGGAAAAAACAGCCAGTAGGAACAGCACCTGCTTCACGCAACACGCTGAAACACTTTCACCGTGGATAATGGTTTACTACGTATGACAAATGCACTCCCGTTTCCGGTATTTACAAGTCTGTTTGTGCTCCGTGTACATGCCACGGCAAGTACCGTCCAATTCTAAAAGCAAACAGCTCAGAGTGTGAGAACAGTTCACTTTCCCATCGCCCACACCGTCAATTCATTTCCCAACGGCTCGGTGTCTGTCAGGCAGGTATCTCAGGGTTCTGCAGGTTCACAGGGAGCTTCATGCAGCAAAGTACAGGCCTTTAATCTTTTAATCTTTTATTATCTAAACTAGTATTATTTCATGACACTGTGTGCATTCGTCTCCAAGTCCTTTTTTCTGGTTTCACTATTTATGTTGTATGCATTTCTAAATCAAAATGTAAAGCACTTTGAATGCCATTGATTTGTTTCTGAAGAGTGCTATATATAAAAAAAATAGACTGATTGATTGATTTAAATGAAAATAAATCAGATGAGAATCAGAATCAGATTTGTATTTGTTTAAAATGAAACTAATGATTACCTAAACAGGCAGTGCAACCGACTGTGTAAACATAATCATACCCTTGTATCAAGCTGCATAAACGACAGGAGACTCGGCAAAAAGACACAAACATCTGTTTTATCCACAGTAACAGTTTTTGAAATGCATGAAAATATCAATAATTACAAATCTAGACTGAATTTGTACGTCTCACTGTGAATAGCCATACGGTTTCTATTTAATTTCACAAATAGTTCTTTTTTTATTCAACAGATTGAACTGATTAATTCAAGTTTAATACATCTTCTTTTAAAATTGGAAAATTTTCTTGCAGATGATCCAATTTGATTTGCGCTGAAGGATTTGAAGTTGAGTTTCAAGTCAAAATAAAAGTATGTCAGGTTCACATGTGTAAACAAGGTTTTTATGTGTGAGCTTTTTACATTTTAAACCTTGAAACGTGTGATGGAGAATTGCGTGAAGTGTTTCTCAAATGTCCACCTAAGTTTAAAAAAAAAAACCCACAGTCAATCCCTACAGACCCCCACATCATGACGTCCAAATTTACAGCAGATGTTTTGGTCCGTATATCAAAATTTTACATTCATGACAACTGCATGGGGGTTCATTTTCAGTTGAAGTCATCCTTTTAAATTGCATTAAGGTTTAAAGTTTAGATAGCCCCAGTCGGCTCAGCTTCAACTCACTGCATTTTTTTTTTTTTGATTAAATGGGTGTTAGAAGGAGTCAAGAGACATGTGGCGAATGATGACCAACCAGATGTTTAAGAGCCTCCACCATCATTACAGTCTGCTACTTGGAAACACTACAGTTTGTCGGTTAACCACAGTGATGATTGACGAAGGCAGGGGGATCAGACGAAAGCATCGTTCAACTGCGATCAGGTTTTAGCTGGTTGAGAGTTGAATGAAAAGTGAGTGCAGTTCAAACTCAGCTACTAGTGACATTAAAGCAGCCTTTTACTAACGATTAAAAAACTCCACAGTTGTTTTTGTAGCAGAACACTGATACAGATTTAAATAGAAAGACTACTTTTCATCCAGCAGGTAACATCAATTATAGAAGCAGTACTGACTTTTAAAGCAATGCAGCCAAAATAGAGAAAAAAAAGCAGTTCATGTTTTGCATTTCTCGTTTTAAATTCACTGAAAAGATATCAAACCATGATTTTTGTGTAAATTTACATCTCTGGTGTTCATGAACACGGTTGAACCTCAAACTGTTTGCCTCCTGCCACCTGTCAGGGACTCTCAGTTTTCCACCTACTATCATGTACTTCAAATAATTAAGCTATTTTCACTGCAGTTAAATTTCAAAAATAGCTTTGTGAAGTTGTCCGGCAATAATAATATTAAAATAAACAAGATAATATATGTAACATGTAGAAATTCAGCTATCATAAAGATATGACTAATTGTAGTGATGTATGATATTGCACAGGATTATTCAGTATGAAGTAAAATACTGATAATGCTCAGACTCTACCCTGAGTAGAAATAAAATTATATTGTCCAGAGATGTTTCAAAATGTCCAAAATATTCATATGGAACAAGTTTGAAAGTAGGTCATTAGAAGGCATAATAAATAGCTGTACAGAGGATATATTGTCTGCATTGTTGCGGTTATTTGTGTGCAGATTTACATATTATGGGCTGTGAGGCTGTGCAATGATGCAGAGTCAATATATTCAAAGGTAAATGCAGCTACAGCCCTTCTGGACAATATAACCAACACAGTCATTTAGTTCAAAGTAATGTTACTCAACACCGGGGACAACTTGTCCTGCGGCAGCTTTTGTGTGACACTGAGCTGGAAATATTTCTGTGTTCAGGTTTTTAACTGCAAACAGAAAGAAACGGCTCAGCGAGGGAACCAAGAGACTCACCTGACAGCAAACTCCCTGGTTAAATAACAATATTCTTTAATCATACAGAGACTTTTGGGGCAGCAGCCACTGAGGCCCAGGTTAGATTCCTCTGCTGCATGCCGTCTTTCTTCAACTGTTTGCACAATAATATAAAGAGACCAAAAAAAATCATTAAAAATAAGACCACGGAGCCTTTTGCAGCCTGAACTCTGACCGCAGAAACTCTCGGAGCAAAATCAAAGGTCTCCGACGTGGCGAAAGCTCTGCGGCAACGACTGAGCTGAAGCCACAGTGATTCAGAAGAAGTCAGGAGCTCATTCAGTTCTCACAGCCGCATCCTTCGGTCCAGCAGAGTTTGTGATTGCAGCAAAACAAAGAAAAAAACAAATGACAAAGCTGTTATTGTGCGCTGACGCCCCTCATTATGTGTTTCTGCTTTAATTATTTGCCTTTCCTTTGTTTGCAGCTTCTTGGTCGATGTCGGAATACAATGAAGTGTAATTTACTCGAGGCCAACTTTATTTCAAATCCAATATGAGTGTGGAGCAGAGCACAGGCCAGCAGCTCCGCGGAGCATCACATTTCAATTTTATGTGTCTATTGTAAATATCACGAGCTCCCCGTGGGAGGAAGCAAAGAGCCGCTCTCTCTCTCTGTAAAGACTCCGAGCTTGTAAACCTGAACTCACGGATGAAGCAGATGTGGTTCTGACTTTTATTAATTATATTCAAACTGCTCGTTTTTGACGAGACATTTTATCTCTTTAATGAGGAAAACGAAGTGAAGACTCTGACACGGAGCCGCCTCGCTGATTTAGAGCGTCTTTGGTGTTATTTATGAAAAGAAAGTGCTGCGATTTTCAACAAATTTTCTAACACTGGCTGTGTTTATTTACCCAGAAACAAAGAGAGGAAAGCCTGAAGGCCAGTTAAGCCTGTGTTGCATCAGACATGAGGCCACTTTAAGTGTAGAAAAACTGAAGTTAAATGTTACCAAGTGAAGGCAACGATCCACACCACAATCTACCACACGGTCGGTGCAGCAGGTCTAATAAAGATGCATGGAGGATAAACAAGGCTGACACGACCAAACACACAGCAGCTCACGTAAACACCTTTCTCACGAATGCGCACCTTGGATTAGTTTCTATTTCTTCAGCTCGTTCTGCTGCAGTGGCACTTTGAAATGAAAATACGATGTTAAAAAGTGTTCAATCCTGTTAAAACTAAAACAATGACGACACACTGTTTGCATCAATCTTTATGAGTTTTGACAACTTGTAGCGCAATTATGTTCACCCAATAAACTACACTGAATGAGGGGAATTAGAATAGAATAGAATAGAATAGAATAGAAATACTTTAATAATCCCAGGTCTGGGAAATTATTTTGTCACAGCAAGACACATAGCACTAAACAGAGGACATAAAAATAGCAATAGAAATATAAAGTGAACAGAATATAAAATATACAAGTACAAAGAATAAAAGTGAACAGAGTGGACTGTGCAAAAAATAGGTTGTGCCATGTAGTGGTAACGGTGTGCAAAATACACTCAGTGCAATAAGAACAGCAGAACAGAATTAGCTTTAGCGCTACGATTAAATGTACTTTTCTCAGGAGACTTATTATTAATTACCCAGACATGTTAGAACCGAAGAGGGGACTTGAAATTCTGAACTCAAAGTGAAGAAAAACTAAGTTATCAAGCCAGTTTCATTAAGTTACCTCAACTTGAAACCAACTAATTGGCAGAAATTCGAGTTTAAATTAAATAGAATATTAAATTGATGCAATTACCAACAATGTTATGTTAACCCAACCCAACTTTAAAGGTTTTCTAAATCACGAAGCTCAGTTTTGCAGCAATGCATTTCATTAAGTGGTGGAAACAGGTACCTTGAATTATGTTTGAGAGTACAGACTGTATATACACGAATCAGCCACAACATCATGACCACTGACAGGTGAAGTGAATAACAATTTATTATATTGGTACTATGTGGTGTTTTGCTGGAAAACCTTGGATTCTGACATCTGTGTTAATGAGACTTAAACACCCAAATAAACATTGTCCCAGAACAAGGACACTCCCTCATGCTAATAGAAATCCCATATGTCACTGTCCTACCCCTGCAGGAAAATGCACCCCACCACATGGAAAAAACATCAAACAATCAGGATCATGTGGACAAACATGACAATGGCCCAACATGTTGATCTGACCTCTGATCAAGCATCAACAGGATGCAGTGGAACAAGTTTGATTAACAGAGGCCCCACTGCACAAGCCAGAGTAGCCAAAGGATCCATTGCCAATGTCCAGGCCTCATAGGACACCCTGAGAGGTCCTCTTGTGGTTCAGAGCATTTTAGAGCAAATAAAGGGGACAACACAATATTAGGCAGGTGGTCATAATGTTATGCCTGATCAGTGTTTATAAAGTATGTATGTATATTCCTTTACGACACCATGGGGTTAGTGACTCCCTCACTAACCCTGTTTTTGTTGCAGTAATGCTTCATGCATATCCACCACAAAACTGATAAAAGCATCTGCCAGGGCTGCAGGGAAGTTTCCATCCACTGCTGGTACTGCTGCTAATACAACACAGACTAAGACATTGATCAGTCTGTTGTGTATTCATCACAGAGTATAATTAATCACTAAAACTATTTCAGTGCAATTTGACAAAAAAAAAACCTAAAACTTTTAATGTTTCCTTCATTGTGGGACAGTGTTGGACCTAAATGTTGACATTTGAACAAATGAAGTTTAAAGTTCTAATGTGCAGCTGCTTTGAGCGCAATGCATTATTTCACGCATCATTTTCAGTAACTTCCTTGTTTTTTACTGTACTATGAGCCTAAAGAGTCAGATGGTGGAGACCAAAGCAGAGCTAAAAGAAGTGAACAAGTAAACTCAATTTGCTTTAAACTAAAATGGAGAAATATAGGCATGACAACATAGGTAACATGGACAACATAAATCTAAATAACATAAGCATGAGTAAACTGCAGAACCTGACAGATATTGCAATTTGAGTTTGATTTTTTTAAAAAGATTTAGCTCAGCATTCAGTTAAAACATGAAGAAGCATTACCACAAAAGTTTGACCGTCACTCAACACTTCAAACTGTTTCAGACGCGCTGCAACATGCACATCTTAAACTGCAGCCTTTGTGATTTGTCTGAAGTTGGGATTTGAAATCAATCAACTGTTCAGCTCTGCTTCAAACATACCAAACTGCAATTAAACCCAATAAAACCCTCAACGCCATCAGCTCGGTGGTCATGCTGAGACAAAGCCGAACAGTGCGGCTCTGTATCTTGTGAAATAACATCATGATGCAAAGCAAACGTCGCATGACTGTTTTTTAGGAGAATCCGTCTGCTCTAAAAGCTGACATTTCCAGTTATGCCTTTGTGGCTGCAGCTCATGTCTCGACTGGAGGCTGGCAACCGTAATCCCAAAATTGTCTTTATGTTCCGTTACTGTTGCTTTTCAGGATGAAAGTTTAAGATTCTCCTGATGGCATCACCTCCACTCAGAGCTCCTGCAGTGACACACAGCTCTACTTTTCCACCACTTTCTTTGGCTGTATTTCATATTTAAAGCCACACTTCGGAGTGTTTACACATCAGGCGGGGATATTTTGGGGATATTACAGCCAAACTCTGCAGAAAATCAGGTTTATGGCACTCCTCTGACACACTGCAGAGTATCGCGTTGCTCACTGTAACTCACTCCTGCTCTCATTTAATGAGTTTTGGAGAAGAGAAGATATCAGTACCTCTGAATCACTTTGAATTTGATTTAAAAGAAATCCCACATTATGAAGTGTTGCACAATAGGATAAGTTATCATTCCTAAGTCTTCTTTTTTTTATCTGCATATCATTAACTTGCTAATGGTTCCAGTTATGGCTGTGGAACATTATGACATGCAACTACCTTCCTGAGGGATCCTGCATGTTCCTGCTGGGTGTGCTCGACATGTGCAGTGTTGCACAATGTGTAAGAGCAATCTGGGGTCAGAATAAAACCCTGGCCTGTTCCGTGGAAACGGCTCCGGTGGGGGTCTGCTCCGCCGCCACTCTCTCCCCCTTTCTCCTCCTCTCTCACCACATGTTTGTTGGATGTAAGTCAGGCGATTCCTGCCAAGAGCCAGCTGGAGGCACTTTTCTCATGGTCGCAGAGCTTCAGGGGAAAAAGAAACTAAAAGTAGTCGGTTGAACGTGAACCGAGGCCCCGAAGGACGGCAGCGTCGGACAGTACGTTCACAGACCAGCTGGAGACAGTTTGTGTTCATTCTCTCCCAACTTTTTTTTTATTTAAAATTCAGCAGAAAAAGTCTTGAAAATACACAAAACAGCTGTGGACACCAAACTGTATCGACATGAATGCAGTGCAAAAACTACTAGATTTAAAATAAAACAAAGACATCAGGTATCACTGAATCTTTAAATTATAATTCAGAGTTCAATATGAGTTCACATTATCTGTTCACGTCACAGGGGCTCAGTGTATCTACTTGGTTCTTATTTGGCATTTTAAAGAAGAGTTTAAAAGTAAAAGTCTTGTTTAAATTAGAATCCAAAAAAGATTTCACATTTTCACTTCATTTCATTGGGTCCCCAGCAGCTGAGGTCCCTGTAACTAATTAGTTGTCACTTGTTTTTATTTGGGCATTTTAAATCAGATTCTTAGTTTGAGACCCTAAGAAGAGTTTAATGTCAACAATCTGGGAGTTTATGTCAGAATGAAACAGAAAGTCTTTGGTTGTGTGGATATTTATATGACAGTCCCAGAACTTAAAGGGATTTCACATTTTCAGTTCATGTCAGTGGGCCCCTGGAGGCTGAGGCCCCTGGGTAACCACTTAGTTTTTGTTTTATTTAGGCATTTAAATCGTCTTTAGTTTGGGGCCCTCAAACGAGTCTGACAGCAAAAATCAGAGACTGTATCTTTAAATATTTAAATTATGGCAATTTAGGGAAAGTTTGCATTTCAGTTAGTTTCAGAGGGCCTCTGGCAGGTTAGGGGCCCAACTATTTAGTTTTTATTCATTTTATTTAAGCATTTAAATAGTCCGAAGTGTGGAGACTGCAACTTTAAATATTTAAATCAGAACTTTAATCCCTGGGAGATCCAATTTTGGTTTGTTCAAGGGCCCCATGGTGGCCGAGGGGCCCTTTGCAGCCACTTAGCTTGCTCACACCTCAGGCAGTCTCGGCTCATTTGTTCGTTCTGTCCTCGATATTTTTCTCTTTTCATCTTTTGTTTCATGTGTTGCCTTTATTGAGCACTTCAAAGGGAATCGCATCACTTGTGTGGAGCTCAGTTTCTTCCATGAAGCGCTGAGCTGCAGGGACGACCAGGAAGCAGATCCCCGCCGAGGCTCACACCAGGCCTGCAAACGGAGACTGAGCCACCAGCATGTCCAGCAGGTTCTGTCTAAACCGTGATGGTGCATCACAGTTCGACTGGTCCGTTAATGTCAGCGACACATCCGATAGGTCAACGGAGGTCCGCGAGGAATTTAAAAGCACAGGCGTGACGGCGATGCACGAGCGCAGCATCCAGCGGCGGTGGCCCCTTAGGGGCCCGTGCAGCGGGTAGAGGGCCGGCTGGGAGAGCTCCTTGATGGAGTCCACGTACTCCTCCATGGTTTGGGAGGAGCAGTCGGGCTCA
>JAMOIN010001837.1:0-42469 GCA_024666655.1 Dascyllus trimaculatus
GACCTCATCCCGCGGTATGACGTTTTTGTGACATTTTTCACCTTATTGTGACATTTTTGACCTCATACTGCGGTATGACGTTTTTGTGACATTTTTGACCTCATACCGCTTTATGACTTTTTTGTGACATTTTTGACCTTTTTGGAACATTTTTGACCTCATTCCGCAGTATGACGTTTTTGTGACATTTTTGACCTCATCCCGCGGTATGACGTTTTTGTGACATTTTTTACCTCATACCGCGGAATGACGTTTTTGAAACATCTTTGACCTTTTTGTGACATTTTTGACGACATTCCGCGGTATGACGTTTTTGTGACATTTTTGACCTTTTTGTGACACTTTTGACATCATCCCGCCGCATGACGTTTTTGTGACAATCTGACCTCCTCCCGCGGTATGAAGTTTTTGTTACATTTTTGACCTTTTTGTGACATTTTTGACTTCATACCGCGGTATAATGTTTTTGTGAAATTTTTGACCTCATACCGCGGAATGAAATTTTTGTGACGTTTTTGACCTCATACCGCGGTATGACTTTTATGTGACATCTTTGACCCTTTTGTGACGTTTTTGACCTCATACCACGGTATGACTTTTATGTGACATCTTTGACCCTTTTGTGACGTTTTTGACCTGATACCGCGGTATGACGTTTTTGTGATATTTTTGACCTTTTTCTGAAATTTTTGACCTCATCCCGTGGCATGACGTTTTTCTTACATTTTTGACCTCATACTGCGGAATGACGTTTTTGAGAAATTTTTGACCTTTTTGTGACATTTTTGACGACATTCTGCGGTATGACGTTTTTGTAACATTTTTGACCTCATACCCGGTATGAAATTTTTGTGACATTTTTTACATCATCCCGCCGTATGACATTTTTGTGACATTTTTTACCTCATCCGGCGATGTGACGTTTTTGTGAGATTTTTTACCTCATACCGCGGTATCACGTTTTCGTGACATTCTTGACCTCATACCGCGGTATGACTTTTATGACAATTTTGACCTTTTTGTTACATTTTTGACCTTTTTGTGACGTTTTTGACCTTATACCGCGGTATGACGTTTTTGTTACATTTTTGACTTCATACCGCTTTATGACTTTTTTGTGACATTTTTGACCTTTTTGGAACATTTTTGACCTCATCCCGCTGTATGATGTATTTGTGACGTTTTTGACCTCACACCGCGGTATGTTTTTTTCACATTTTTGACCTCATACCGCAGTATGACGTTTTTGTGACATTTTTGACCTCATCCCGTGATATGACGTTTTTGTGACATTTTTTACTTCATCCCGCGGTACGACGTTTTTGTGACATTTTTGACATCTTTCTGCGGTATGACGTTTTTGAGACATTTTTGATCTTTTTATGATATTTTTGACATGATCCCGCGGTATGACGTTTTTGTGACATTTTTGACCTTTAACCGCGGTATGACGTTTTTGTGACATTTTTGACCTCATCCCGCGGAATAACGTTTTTGACATTTTTGACGTCATTCCGCGGTATGACGTTTTTGTGACTTTTGTGACGTTTTTCACCTCATACCGCGTTATGACGTTTTTGTGACATTTTTGACCTCATCCCGTGATATGACGTTTTTCGACATTTTTGACCTTTTTGTGCAATTTTTGACCTCATACCGCTGCATGACGTTTTTGTGACTTTTGTGACATTTTTGACCTCATCCCGCGGTATGACGTTTTTGTAACATTTTTGACCTCATACCGCGGTATGACGTTTTTGCGACATTGTTGACCTCATACCGTGGAATGACGTTTTTGACATTTTTTACCTTTTTGTGACATTTTTGACATCATTCCGCAGTATGACGTTTATGTGACAATTTTGACCTCATACCGCGGTATGACCTTTTTGTGAAATTTTTGACCTCATACCGCGTTGTGATGTTTTTGAGACGTGTTTAGCCTTTTTGTGACATTTTTGACATCATCCCGCGGTATGACAATTTTGTGACATTTTTGACATACTGCGGTATGACATTTTTGTGACATTTTTGACATCATACCGCGGTATGACGTTTTTGTGACATTTTTGACATCATACTGCGGTTTGAAATTTTTGTGACATTTTTGACATCATCCCGCGGTATGACGTTTTTGTGACATTTTTGACAACATTCCGCGTCATGACGTTTTTGTGACATTTTTGACCTCACACCGCGGTATGACTTTTTTGTTACATTTTTGACCATTTTGTGACATTTTTGACCTCATACCGTGGAATGAAGTTTTTGTGACATTTTTGACATCATCCCGCCAAATGACGTTTTTGCGACATTTTTGACGTCATACCGCGGTATGATGTTTTTGTGACATTTTGACCTCATCCCGCGGAATGAAATTTTTGTGACAT
Organism: Dascyllus trimaculatus; assembly: GCA_024666655.1. Lineage (NCBI taxonomy): Eukaryota > Metazoa > Chordata > Actinopteri > Pomacentridae > Dascyllus > Dascyllus trimaculatus. The sequence goes on from JAMOIN010001837.1 coordinate 2,391, forward strand.
TTTTGACATCATCCCGCAGTATGATGTTTTTGTGACATTATTGACAACATTCCGCGGCATGACGTTTTTGTGACATTTTTGACATCATTCTGCGGTATGACGTTTTTGAGAATTTTTTTATCTTTTTATGACATTTTTGACATGATCCCGCGCAATGACGTTTTTGTCACATTTTTGACCTCCAACCGCGGTATGACGTTTTTGTGACATTTTGGACCTCATCCCGCGGTAAGACTTTTTGGTGAAATTTTTGACATCATTCCGCGGTATGAGGTTTTTGTGACTTTTTTGACCTCATACAGCGGTATGACGTTTTTGCGACATTTTTGACCTTTTTGTGACACTTTTGACCTCATACCGCTGTATGAAATTTTTGAGACATATTTGACCTTTTTATGACATTTTTGACATGATCCCGCGGTATGACGTTTTTGTGAAATTTTTGACCTTTTTGTGACATTTTTGACATCATTCCGCAGTATGACATTTTTGTGACATTATTGACAACATTCCGCGGCATGACGTTTTTGTGACATTTTTGACCTCATACCGCGGTATGACGTTTTTGTGACATTTTTGACCTCATCCCGCGGTAAGACTTTTTTGTGAAATTTTTGACATCATTCCGCGGTATGACATTTTTGACCTTTTTGTGACATTTTTTACATGATTCCGCGGTATGACGTTTTTGTGACATTTTTGACCTCATACCGCGGTATGACGTATTTGTGACATTTTTGACCTCATACCGCGGTATGACGTTTTTGTGACTTTTGTGACATTTTTGACCTCATACCACGGTATAACGTTTTTGTGACATTTTTGACCTCTTTGTGACATTTTTTACATGATTCCGCGGTATGACGTTTTTGTGACATTTTTGACCTCATACCGCGGTATGACGTTTTTGTGACTTTTGTGACATTTTTGACCTCATCCCGCGGTATAACGTTTTTGTGACATTTTTGACCTCATACCGCGGTATGACGTTTTCGTGACGTTTTTGACCTCATACCGCGGTATGACGTATTTGCGACAGTTTTGACCTCATACCGCGGTATGACGTTTTTGTGAAACTTTTGACCTCATACCGCGGTGTGATGTTTTTGAGACGTGTTTGACCTTTTTGTGACATTTTTGACATCATCCCGCGGTATGACGATTTTGTGACATTTTTGACATACTGCGGTATGACATTTTTGTGACATTTTTGACATCATACCGCGGTATGACGTTTTTGTGACATTTTTGACCTCACACCGCGGTATGACTTTTTTGTTACATTTTTGACATCATCCCGCCAAATGACGTTTTTGCGACATTTTTGACCTCATACCGCGATATGACGTTTTTGTGACTTTTGTGAAGTTTTGGAACTCATACCGCGGTATGATGTTTTTTTCACATTTTTGATGTCATACCGTGGTACGACGTTTTTGTGACATTTTGACCTCATCCCGCGGTATGAAATTTTTGTGACATTTTTGACATCATCCCGCAGTATGATGTTTTTGTGACATTATTGACAACATTCCGCGGCATGACGTTTTTGTGACATTTTTTACATCATTCTGCGGTATGACGTTTTTGAGAAATTTTTTATCTTTTTATGACATTTTTGACATCATTCCGCGGTATGAGGTTGTTGTGACATTTTTGACCTCATACAGCGGTATGACGTTTTTGCGACATTTTTGACCTTTTTGTGACATTTTTGACCTCATACCGCGGAATGAAATTTTTGAGACATTTTTGACACTTTTATGACATTTTCGACATGATCCCGCGGTATGACGTTTTTGTGAAATTTTTGACCTTTTTGTGACATTTTTGGCATGATTCCGCGGTATGACGTCTTTGTGACATTTTTGACCTCAAACCGCGGCATGAAATTTTTGTGACATTTTTGACATCATCCCGCAGTATGACGTTTTTGTGACATTATTGACAACATTCCGCGGCATGACGTTTTTGTGACCTTTTTGACCTCATACCGCGGTATGACGCTTTTGTGACTTTTGTGACATTTTTGACCTCATACCACGGTATAACGTTTTTGTGACATTTTTGACCTCTTTGTGAAATTTTTTACATGATTCCGCGGTATGACGTTTTTGTGACATTTTTGACCTCATACCGCGGTATGACGTTTTTGTGACTTTTGTGACATTTTTGACCTCATCCCGCGGTATAACGTATTTGCGACAGTTTTGACCTCATACCGCGGTATGACGTTTTTGTGACTTTTGTGACATTTTTGACCTCATTCCGCGGTATGACATTTTTGACCTTTTTGTGACATTTTTTACATGATTCCGCGGTATGACGTTTTTGTGACATTTTTGACCTCATACCGCGGTATGACGTTTTTGTGACTTTTGTGACATTTTTGACCTCATCCCGCGGTATAACGTTTTTGTGACATTTTTGACCTCATACCGCGGTGTGACGTTTTCGTGACGTTTTTGACCTCATACCGCGGTATGACGTATTTGCGACAGTTTTGACCTCATACCGTGGTATGACGTTTTTGTGACTTTTGTGACATTTTTGACCTCATTCCGCGGTATGACATTTTTGACCTTTTTGTTACATTTTTTACATGATTCCGCGGTATGACGTTTTTGTGACATTTTTGACCTCATACCGCGGTATGACGTTTTTGTGATATTTTTGACCTCATACCACGGTATGACGTTTTTGTGACATTTTTGACCTTTTTGTGATATTTCTTACCTCATACCGTGGTATAACGTTTTTGTGACATTTTTGACCTCATACGGCGGTATGACGTTTTTGTGACATTTTTGACCTCATACCGCGGGATGAATTTTTTGTGACATTTTTGACCTCATCCCGCTGTATTGCGTTTTTGTGACATTATTGACCTTTTTGTGACACTTTTTACATGATTCCGCGGTATGACGTTTTTGTGACATTTTTGACCTCATCCCGCAGTATTACCTTTTTGTGACATTATTGACAACATTCCGCGGCATGACGTTTTTGTGACATTTTTGACCTCATACCGCGGTATGACCGTTTTTGCGACATTTTGTACCTTATACCGCGGTATGACGTTTTTGTGACATTTTTGACCTCATACCGCGGTATAACGTTTTTGTGACATTTTTGACCTTTTTGTGATATTTCTGACCTCATACCGTGGTATAACGTTTTTGTGACATTTTTGACCTCATACCGCGGTATAAAGTTTTTGTGACATTTTTGACCTCATACCGCGATATGACGTGTTCGTGACATTTTTGACCTCAAACCGCGATATGACGTATTTGCGACAGTTTTGACATCATACCGCGGTATGACGTTTTTGTGACTTTTGTGACGTTTTTGACCTCATACCGCGGTATGATATTTTTGACCTTTTTGTGACATTTTTTACATGATTCCGCGGTATGACGTTTTTGTGACATTTTTGACCTCATACCGCGGTATGACGTTTTTGTGACATTTTTGGCCTCATACCGCGGTATGACGTATTTGCGACAGTTTTGACCTCATACCGCGGTATCACGTTTTTGAGACATTTTTGACCTATTTGTGACATTTTTCACATCATCCCGCGGTATGACGTTTTTGTAAAATTTTTGACCTCATACCACGGTATAACGTTTTTGTGACATTTTTGACCTTTTTGTGACATTTTTTACATGATTCCGCGGTATGACGTTTTTGTGACATTTTTTACCTTTTTGTGACATTTTTGACATGATTTCGCGGTATGACGTTTTTGCGACATTTCATGACCTCAACCCGCGGTGTGACGTTTTTGTGATATTTTTGACCTTATGCCGCGGTATGACTTTTCTGTGAAATTTTTCACATCATTCCGCGGTATGACGTTTTTGTGACATTTTTGACCTCATACCGCGGTATGACGTTTTAGTGACGTTTTTGACCTCATACCGTGGTATGACGTATTTGCGATAGTTTTGACCTCATATGACGTTTTTGTGACTTTTGTGACGTTTTTGACCTCATTCCGCGGTATTACATTTTTGACCTTTTTGTGACATTTTTTACATGATTCCACGGTATGACATTTTTGTGACATTTTTGACCTCATACCGCGGTTTGACGTTTTTGTGATATTTTTCAGTTTTTGTGACATTTTTGGCCTCAGACCGCGGTATGAAATTTTTGTGACATTTTTGACATCATCCCGCGGTATGACATTTTTGTGACATTTTTGACCTCATACCGCGGTATGACGTTTTTGTGACATTTCATGACCTCATCCCGCGGTGTGACGTTTTTGTGACATTTTTGACCTTTTTGTGACATTTTTTACATGATTCCGCGGTATGACGTTTTTGTGACATTTTTGACCTCATACCGCGGTATGACGTTTTTGTGACATTTTTGACCTCATGCCGCGGTATCACGTTTTTGCCACATTTTTGACCTTTTTGTGACGTTTTTGACCTCATAACGCGGTATGACGTTTTTGTGACATTTTTGACCTCATCCCGCGGTGTGACGTTTTTGTGACATTTTTGACCATTTTGTGAGATTTTTCACATCATCCCGCGGTGTGACGTTTTTGAGGCAATTTTGACCTCATACCGCGGTATGACGTTTTTGCGACATTTTTGACCTTTTTGTGACCTATTTGTGACATTTTTGACATCATCCCGCGATGTGACGTTTTTGAGGCATTTTTGACCTCATCCCGCGGTTTGACGTTTTTGTAACATTTTTGACCTCATACCGCGGTATGACGTTTTTGCCACATTTTTGACCTTTTTGTGACGTTTTTGACCTCATAACGCGGTATGACGTTTTTGTGACATTTTTGACCTCATACCGCGGTATGACGTTTTTGTGACATTTTTGACCTCATACCGCGCGGTCTGACGTTTTTGTGACTTTTGTGACGTTTTTGACCTCATACCGCAGTATGACGTTTTGGTGACATTTTTGACTTCGTATGAAGTTTTTGTGACATTTTTGACCTCACACCGCGGTATCACGTTTTTGAGACATTTTTTTCCTTTTTGTGACATTTTTGACATCATCCCGCGGAATGACGTTTTTGAGCCATTTTTGACCTCGTCCCGCGGTATGACGTTTTTGTGACATTTTTTCCCTCATCTGACGTTTTTGAGACATTTCTGACATCATAACGTGGTATGACGTTTTTATGACATTTTTGACCTCATTCCGCGGATTGACGTTTTTGTGACATTTTTGATCTTTTTGTGACATTTTTGACCTTCTACCACGGTTTGACGTTGTTGTGACATTTTTGACCTCATCCCGCGATATGACGTTTTTGTGACATTTTTGACCTCATCCCGCGATATGACGTTTTTGCAACATTTTTGACCTTTTTGTGCATGTTTTGACATCATTCCGCGGTGTGACGTTTTTGAGACATTTTTGACCTTTTTGTGACATTTTTGACATCATGCCACGGAATGACGTTTTTGTGACATTTTTTACATCATCCCGCCGTATGACGTTTTTGTGACATTTTTTTCATCATTCTGCGTTATGAAATTTTTGTGACATTTTTTACATCATCCCGCCGTATGACGTTTTTGAGACATTTTTGACCTTTTTGTGACATTTTTGACATCATCCCGCGGTGTGACGTTTTTGAGGCATTTTTGACCTCATACCGCGGTATAACGTTTTTGCGACATTTTTGACCTTTTTGTGACATTTTTTACCTCAGACCGCGGTATGACGTTTTTGTGACATTTTTGACATGATTCCGCGGTATGACGTTTTTGTGACATTTTTGACAACATACTGCGGTATGAAATCTTTGTGACATTTTTGACATCATCCAGCGGTATGACGTTTTTGAGGAATTTTTGACCTCATCCAGCGGTATAATGTTTTTGTGACATTTTTTACCTCATCCCCCTATATGAGTTTTTTTGTGACATTTTTGACCTCATCCTGCGGTATGACGTTTTTGTGACATTTTTGACCTCATACCGCGGTTTGAAATTTTTGTGACATTTTTGACATCATCCAGCAGTATGACGCTTTTGAGGAATTTTTGACCTCATCCTGCGGTATGACGTTATTGTGATATTTTTGACCTCATATGACGTTTTTGTGACATTTTTGACCTCATCCCGCGGTATGACGTTATTGTGACATTTTTGACCTCATCCCGCGGTATGACGTTTTTGTGACATTTTTGACATGATTCCGCGGTATGACGTTTTTGTGACATCTTTGACCTCATATCGCGGTACCACGTTTTTGAGACATTTTTGACCTTTTGTGACATCATCCCGTGGTGTGACGTTTTTGAGGCATTTTTGACCTCATCCCGCGGTATGACGTTTTTTTGACATTTTTGACCTCATACCGCGGTATTACGTTTTTGTGACATTTTTGACCTCATACCGCGGTATGACGTTTTTGTGACTTTTTGACGTGTTTGACCTCATACCGCGGTATGACGTTTTTGTGACATTTTTGACCTCATACCGCGGTATGACGTTTTTGTGACATTTTTGCCCTCAGACCGCGGTATGACGTTTTTGTGACTTTTTATGACATTTTTGACCTCATGCCGCGGTATGACGTTTTTGTGACATTTTTGACTTCATACCGCGATATGACGTTTTTGAGACATTTTTGATCTTTTTATGACATTTTTGACATGATCCCGCGGTATGATGTTTTTGTGAAATTTTTGTGACATTTTTGACCTTTTTGTGACATTTTTTACCTCATCCCGCGGAATAACGTTTTTGTGACATATTTGACCTCATACCGCGGTATGACGTTTTCGTGACGTTTTTGATCTCATACCGCAGTATGACGTTTTTGTGACATTTTTGACCTTTTTGTGACATTTTTGACATGATTCCGCGGTATGACGTTTTTGTGACATTTCTGACCTCATACCGCGGTATGACGTTTTTGTGACTTTTGTGTCGTTTTTGACCTCATACCGCAGTATGACGTTTTTGTCAAATTTTTGAGCTCATACCGCGGTATGACGTTTTTGTGACATTTTTGACCCCATACCGCGGTATTAAAATTTTGTGACATTTTTGACCTCATCCCGCGGTATTGCGTTTTTTTGACATTTTTGACATCATACTGCGGTATGAAATTTTTCTGACATTTTTGACATCATCCCGCGGTATGACGTTTTTGTGACATTTTTCACAACATTCCGCGCCATGACGTTTTTGTGACATTTTTGACCTTTTTGTGCAAGTTTTGACATCATTCCGCGCTATGACGTTTTTTTGACATTTTTGACATCATACTGCGGAATGAAATTTTTGTGACATTTTTGACATCATCGCGCGGTATGACATTTTTGTGACATTTTTGACAACATTCCGCGGCATGACGTTTTTGTGACATTTTTGACTTCATACCGCTTAATGAATTTTTTGTGACATTTTTGACCTTTTTCGAACATTTTTGACCTCATTCCGCGGTTTGACGTTTTTGACCTGTTTTTGACATTTTTGACATGATCCCGCGGTATGACGTTTTTGTGACATTTTTTACCTCACACCGCGGTATGACTTTTTTGTGAAATTTTTGACAACATTCCGCGGTATGACGTTTTTGTGACATTTTTGACCTCATCCCGCGATGTGACGTTTTTGTGACATTTTTGACCTCATCCCGCGGAATGACGATTTTGAGACATTTTTGACGTTTTTGTGACATTTTTGACGACATTCCGCGATATGACTTTTTTGTGACATTTTTGACATCATTCCGCAGTGTGACGTTTTTGTGACATTTTTGACATCATACCGTGGTATGACGTTTTTGTGACATTCTTGACCTTTTTGTGACTTTTTTGACATCATCCCGCCGTATGACATTTTTGTGACATTTTTGACTTCATACCGCTTTATGACTTTTTTGTGACATTTTTGACCTTCTTCGAACATTTTTGGCCTCATTCCGCGGTTTGACGTTTTTGAGACATTTTTGACCTGTTTTTGACATTTTTGACATGATCCCGCGGTATGACGTTTTTGTGACATTTTTGACGACATACCGCGGTATAACGTTTTTGTGACATTTTTGACCTTTTTGTGACATTTTTGACATGATTCCGTGGTATGACGTTTTTGTGACATTTTTGACCTCACCGCGGAATGACGATTTGAGACATTTTTGACGACATTCCGCGGTATGACGTTTTTTTGACATTTTTGACCTCATACCGCGGTATGACGTTTTTGTGACTTTTGTGACGTTTTGACCTGATACCGCGGTATGACGTTTTTGTGACATTTTTGACCTATTTCCCGCGGTATGTTTTTTTGACATTTTTGACCTCATACCGCGGTATCACGTTTTTGAGACATTTTTGACCTTTTTGTGACATTTTTGACATCATCCCGCGGTGTGACGTTTTTGAGGCATTTTTGACCTCATCCCGCGGTATGAAATTTTTGTGACGTTTTTTACCTCATATGACTTTTATGTGAAATTTTCTACATTTTTGTGACATTTTTGAAGTTTTTGTGACATTTTTTGCTTCAGACCGCTTTCTGATTTTTTTGTGACATTTCTGTCTTCATCCCGCTGTATGACGTTTTTGTGACCTTTTTGACCTTATTCTGAGATTTATGACCTCATACTGCGGAATGAAATGTTTGTGACATTTTCGACATCATCCCGCGGTATGACGTTTTTGTGACATTTTTGACAACATTCCGTGGCATGACGTTTTTGTGACATTTTTGACATCATCCCGCGGTATGATATTTTTGTGACATTTTTGACAACATTCCGCGGTATGACGTTTTTGTGACAATTTTGACCTCAGACTGCGGTATGACCTTTTTTGCGACATTTTTGACCTCATTCCGCGGAATGACGTTTTTTTTGACATTTTTGACCTCATACCGCGGTATGAAATTTTTGTGACACTTTTGACCTCAGACCGCGGTATGACGTTTTTGTGAAGTTTTTGACCTCATCCCGCGGTATGACCTTTTTCTGAGATTTTTGACCTCATACCGCGTTATTACGTTTTTGAGACAGTTTTGACCTTTTTGTGCAAGTTTTTACATCATTCCGCGGTATGACGTTTTTGTAACATTTTTGACCTTTTTGTGACATTTTTGAAATCATTCCGCAGTATGACGTTTATGTGACATTTTTGACCTCATACCGCGGTGTGACATTTTTGAGACATTTTTGACCTTTTTGTGACATTTTTGACAAAATCCCACGGTATGACGTTTTTGAGACATTTTTGACATCATACTGCGGAATGAAATTTTTGTGACATTTTTGACATCATCCCGCGGTATGACGTTTTTGTGACATTTTTGACATCATCCCGCGCTATGACGTTTTTGTGACATTTTTGACAACATTCCGCTGCATGACGTTTTTGTGACATTTTTGACCTCATACCGCGGTATGACGTTTTTATGACATTTTTGACCTTTTTGTGACATTTTTGACCTCAAACCGTGGTATGAAGTTTTTGCGACATTTTTGACCTCATACCGCGGTATGATGTTTTTGTGACATTTTTGACCTTATACCACGGTATGACTTTTTTGTGAGATTTTTGACGAAAGTCCGCGGTATGACGTTTTTGTGACATTTTTGACCTCATACCGCGGTATGACGTTTTTGTGACTTTTGTGACGTTTTGACCTCATACCGCGGTATGACGTTTTTGTGACATTTTTGACCTAATTCCCGCGGTATGTTTTTGTGACATTTTTGACCTCATACCGCGGTATCACGTTTTTGAGACATTTTTGACCTTTTTGTGACATTTTTGACATCATCCCGCGGTGTGACGTTTTTGAGGAATTTTTGACCTCATCCCGCGGTATGAAATTTTTGTGACGTTTTTTACCTCATACCGCGGTATGACTTTTATGTGAAATTTTTGACATTTTTGTGACATTTTTGACGTTTTTCCGACATTTTTGACCTTTTTCTGCAAGTTTTGACAACATTCCGCGGTATGACGTTTTTGTGACATTTTTGACCTCAGACTGCGGTATGACCTTTTTTGCGACATTTTTGACCTCATTCCGCGGAATGACGTTTTTTTTGACATTTTTGACCTCATACCGCGGTATGAAATTTTTGTGACACTTTTGACCTCAGACCGCGGTATGACGTTTTTGTGAAATTTTTGACCTCATCCCGCGGTATGACCTTTTTCTGAGATTTTTGACCTCATACCGCGTTATTACGTTTTTGAGACAGTTTTGACCTTTTTGTGCAAGTTTTTACATCATTCCGCGGAATGACGTTTTTGCAACATTTTTGACCTTTTTGTGACATTTTTGAAATCATTCCGCAGTATGACGTTTATGTGACATTTTTGACCTCATACCGCGGTGTGACATTTTTGAGACATTTTTGACCTTTTTGTGACATTTTTGACATCATCCCGCGATATGACGTTTTTGAGACATTTTTGACATCATACTGCGGAATGAAATTTTTGTGACATTTTTGACATCATCCCGCGGTATGACGTTTTTGTGACATTTTTGACATCATACTGCGGTATGAAATTTTTGTGACATTTTTGACATCATCCCGCAGTATGACGTTTTTGTGACATTTTTGACAACATTCCGCGGCATGATGTTTTTGTGACATTTTTGACCTCATACCGCGGTATGACGTTTTTATGACATTTTTGACCTTTTTGTGACATTTTTGACCTAAAACCGTGGTATGACGTTTTTGTGACATTTTTGACCTAATTCCCGCGGTATGTTTTTGTGACATTTTTGACCTCATACCGCGGTATCACGTTTTTGAGACATTTTTGACCTTGTTGTGACATTTTTGACATCATCCCGCGGTGTGACGTTTTTGAGGCATTTTTGACCTCATCCCGCGGTATGACCTTTCTCTGAGATTTTTGACCTCATACCGCGTTATTACGTTTTTGAGACAGTTTTGACCTTTTTGTGCAAGTTTTGACATCATTCCGCGGTATAACGTTTTTCTGACATTTTTGACCTTTTTGTGACATTTTTGACCTCATTCCGCAGTATGACGTTTATGTGACATTTTTGACCTCATACCACGGCGTGACATTTTTGAGACATTTTTGACCTTTTTGTGACATTTTTGACATCCCGCGGTATGACGTTTTGGTGATATTTCTGACCTCATGCCGCGGTATGACTTTCATGTGAAATTTTTGACATCATCCCGCGGTATGACGTTTTTGTGTGATTTTTGACCTCATCCCGCGCTCTGATTTTTTTGTGACATTTTTGACGTCACCCCGCGATATGATGTTTTTGCGACATTTTTGACCTTTTTGTGCAAGTTTTGACATCATTCCGCGGTATGACGTTTTTGTGACATTTTTGACCTTTTTGTGACATTTTTGACATCATTCCGCAGTATGACGTTTTTGTGAAATTTTTGACCTTTTTGTGACATTTTTGACATCATCCCGCGGTATGACGTTTTTGAGGCATTTGTGACCTCTTCAGGCTGTATGACATTTTTGTGACATTTTACATATATGTGACCTTTTTGAACTCATACCGAGGTATGACATCTTTGTGACATTTTTGACCTCATACGACGGTATGACGTTTTTGTGACATCTTCGACCTTTTTGTGACATTTTTGACCTAATACCAAGGTATGACGTTTTTGTGAAATCTTTGACGTTTTTGTGACATTTTTGACATCATACCGTGGTATGACGTTTTTGTGACATTCTTGACCTTTTTGTGACTTTTTTGACATCATCCCGCCGTATGACATTTTTGTGACATTTTTGACTTCATACCGCTTTATGACTTTTTTGTGACATTTTTGACCTTCTTCGAACATTTTTGGCCTCATTCCGCGGTTTGACGTTTTTGAGACATTTTTGACCTGTTTTTGACATTTTTGACATGATCCCGCGGTATGACGTTTTTGTGACATTTTTGACGACATACCGCGGTATAACGTTTTTGTGACATTTTTGACCTTTTTGTGACATTTTTGACATGATTCCGTGGTATGACGTTTTTGTGACATTTTTGACCTCACCGCGGAATGACGATTTGAGACATTTTTGACGACATTCCGCGGTATGACGTTTTTTTGACATTTTTGACCTCATACCGCGGTATGACGTTTTTGTGACTTTTGTGACGTTTTGACCTGATACCGCGGTATGACGTTTTTGTGACATTTTTGACCTATTTCCCGCGGTATGTTTTTTTGACATTTTTGACCTCATACCGCGGTATCACGTTTTTGAGACATTTTTGACCTTTTTGTGACATTTTTGACATCATCCCGCGGTGTGACGTTTTTGAGGCATTTTTGACCTCATCCCGCGGTATGAAATTTTTGTGACGTTTTTTACCTCATATGACTTTTATGTGAAATTTTCTACATTTTTGTGACATTTTTGAAGTTTTTGTGACATTTTTTGCTTCAGACCGCTTTCTGATTTTTTTGTGACATTTCTGTCTTCATCCCGCTGTATGACGTTTTTGTGACCTTTTTGACCTTATTCTGAGATTTATGACCTCATACTGCGGAATGAAATGTTTGTGACATTTTCGACATCATCCCGCGGTATGACGTTTTTGTGACATTTTTGACAACATTCCGTGGCATGACGTTTTTGTGACATTTTTGACATCATCCCGCGGTATGATATTTTTGTGACATTTTTGACAACATTCCGCGGTATGACGTTTTTGTGACAATTTTGACCTCAGACTGCGGTATGACCTTTTTTGCGACATTTTTGACCTCATTCCGCGGAATGACGTTTTTTTTGACATTTTTGACCTCATACCGCGGTATGAAATTTTTGTGACACTTTTGACCTCAGACCGCGGTATGACGTTTTTGTGAAGTTTTTGACCTCATCCCGCGGTATGACCTTTTTCTGAGATTTTTGACCTCATACCGCGTTATTACGTTTTTGAGACAGTTTTGACCTTTTTGTGCAAGTTTTTACATCATTCCGCGGTATGACGTTTTTGTAACATTTTTGACCTTTTTGTGACATTTTTGAAATCATTCCGCAGTATGACGTTTATGTGACATTTTTGACCTCATACCGCGGTGTGACATTTTTGAGACATTTTTGACCTTTTTGTGACATTTTTGACAAAATCCCACGGTATGACGTTTTTGAGACATTTTTGACATCATACTGCGGAATGAAATTTTTGTGACATTTTTGACATCATCCCGCGGTATGACGTTTTTGTGACATTTTTGACATCATCCCGCGCTATGACGTTTTTGTGACATTTTTGACAACATTCCGCTGCATGACGTTTTTGTGACATTTTTGACCTCATACCGCGGTATGACGTTTTTATGACATTTTTGACCTTTTTGTGACATTTTTGACCTCAAACCGTGGTATGAAGTTTTTGTGACATTTTTGACCTTATACCACGGTATGACTTTTTTGTGAGATTTTTGACGAAAGTCCGCGGTATGACGTTTTTGTGACATTTTTGACCTCATACCGCGGTATGACGTTTTTGTGACTTTTGTGACGTTTTGACCTCATACCGCGGTATGACGTTTTTGTGACATTTTTGACCTAATTCCCGCGGTATGTTTTTGTGACATTTTTGACCTCATACCGCGGTATCACGTTTTTGAGACATTTTTGACCTTTTTGTGACATTTTTGACATCATCCCGCGGTGTGACGTTTTTGAGGAATTTTTGACCTCATCCCGCGGTATGAAATTTTTGTGACATTTTTTACCTCATACCGCGGTATGACTTTTATGTGAAATTTTTGACATTTTTGTGACATTTTTGACGTTTTTCCGACATTTTTGACCTTTTTCTGCAAGTTTTGACAACATTCCGCGGTATGACGTTTTTGTGACATTTTTGACCTCAGACTGCGGTATGACCTTTTTTGCGACATTTTTGACCTCATTCCGCGGAATGACGTTTTTTTTGACATTTTTGACCTCATACCGCGGTATGACATTTTTGTGACACTTTTGACCTCAGACCGCGGTATGACGTTTTTGTGAAATTTTTGACCTCATCCCGCGGTATGACCTTTTTCTGAGATTTTTGACCTCATACCGCGTTATTGCGTTTTTGAGACAGTTTTGACCTTTTTGTGCAAGTTTTTACATCATTCCGCGGAATGACGTTTTTGCAACATTTTTGACCTTTTTGTGACATTTTTGAAATCATTCCGCAGTATGACGTTTATGTGACATTTTTGACCTCATACCGCGGTGTGACATTTTTGAGACATTTTTGACCTTTCTGTGACATTTTTGACATCATCCCGCGATATGACGTTTTTGAGACATTTTTGACATCATACTGCGGAATGAAATTTTTGTGACATTTTTGACATCATCCCGCGGTATGACGTTTTTGTGACATTTTTGACATCATACTGCGGTATGAAATTTTTGTGACATTTTTGACATCATCCCGCAGTATGACGTTTTTGTGACATTTTTGACAACATTCCGCGGCATGATGTTTTTGTGACATTTTTGACCTCATACCGCGGTATGACGTTTTTATGACATTTTTGACCTTTTTGTGACATTTTTGACCTAAAACCGTGGTATGACGTTTTTGTGACATTTTTGACCTAATTCCCGCGGTATGTTTTTGTGACATTTTTGACCTCATACCGCGGTATCACGTTTTTGAGACATTTTTGACCTTGTTGTGACATTTTTGACATCATCCCGCGGTGTGACGTTTTTGAGGCATTTTTGACCTCATCCCGCGGTATGACCTTTCTCTGAGATTTTTGACCTCATACCGCGTTATTACGTTTTTGAGACAGTTTTGACCTTTTTGTGCAAGTTTTGACATCATTCCGCGGTATAACGTTTTTCTGACATTTTTGACCTTTTTGTGACATTTTTGACCTCATTCCGCAGTATGACGTTTATGTGACATTTTTGACCTCATACCACGGCGTGACATTTTTGAGACATTTTTGACCTTTTTGTGACATTTTTGACATCCCGCGGTATGACGTTTTGGTGATATTTCTGACCTCATGCCGCGGTATGACTTTCATGTGAAATTTTTGACATCATCCCGCGGTATGACGTTTTTGTGTGATTTTTGACCTCATCCCGCGCTCTGATTTTTTTGTGACATTTTTGACGTCACCCCGCGATATGATGTTTTTGCGACATTTTTGACCTTTTTGTGCAAGTTTTGACATCATTCCGCGGTATGACGTTTTTGTGACATTTTTGACCTTTTTGTGACATTTTTGACATCATTCCGCAGTATGACGTTTTTGTGAAATTTTTGACCTTTTTGTGACATTTTTGACATCATCCCGCGGTATGACGTTTTTGAGGCATTTGTGACCTCTTCAGGCTGTATGACATTTTTGTGACATTTTACATATATGTGACCTTTTTGAACTCATACCGAGGTATGACATCTTTGTGACATTTTTGACCTCATACGACGGTATGACGTTTTTGTGACATCTTCGACCTTTTTGTGACATTTTTGACCTAATACCAAGGTATGACGTTTTTGTGAAATCTTTGACGTTTTTGTGACATTTTTGACCTCATACCACGGTATGACATTTTTGTGACATTTTTGAACTCATACCATGGCATGACGTTTTTGTGAAATTTTTGACCTTTTCGTGACGTTTTTGAACTCATCCCGCGGTATGACGTTTTTCTGACATTTTTGACCTCATACCGCGGTCTGACTTTTATGTGACATTTTTGACCTTTTTCTGACATTTTTGACCTTTTTGTGACGCTTTTGACATGATTCCGCGGTATGACGTTTTTGTGACATTTTTGACCTCATACCTCGGTATGACGTTTTTGTGACATTTTTCACCTTTTTGTGACATTTTTGACCTCATACCGCGGAATAACGGTTTTATGACATTTTTGACCTCTTTGTGACATTTTTGACCTCATACGACGGTATGACGTTTTTGTGACATCTTCGACCTTTTTGTGACATTTTTGACCTAATACCAAGGTATGACGTTTTTGTGAAATCTTTGACGTTTTTGTGACATTTTTGACCTTATACCACGGTATGACATTTTTGTGACATTTTTGAACTCATACCATGGCATGACGTTTTTGTGAAATTTTTGACCTTTTTGTGACGTTTTTGAACTCATCCCGCGGTATGACGTTTTTTTGACATTTTTGACCTCATACCACGGAATGAAATTTTTGTGACATTTTTGACCTCATCTGACGTTTTTGTGACATTTTTGACCTTATACCACGGTATGACGTTTTTGTGACATTTTTGACCTCATCCGGCGACATGACGTTTTTGTGACATTTTTGACCTCATCCCGCGATATGATGTTTTTGCGACATTTTTGACCTTTTTGTGCAAGTTTTGACATCATTCCGCGGTATGACGTTTTTGTGACATTTTTGACCTTTTTGTGACATTTTTGACATCATTCCGCAGTATGACGTTTTTGTGAAATTTTTGACCTTTTTGTGACATTTTTGACATCATCCCGCGGTATGACGTTTTTGAGGCATTTTTGACATCATACTGCGGTATGAATTTTTTGTGACATTTTTGACATCATCCCGCGGAATGACGTTTTTTTGACATTTTTGACATCACACTGTGGTATGACTTTTTTGTGACATTTTTGACATCATCCCGCGGTATGACTTTTTTGTGAAATTTTTGACATCATTCCACGGTATGACGTTTTTGTGACATTTTTGACATCATCCCGCGGTATGATGTTTTTGTGACATTTTTGACCTCATACCGCAGTATCACGTTTTTGAGACATTTTTGACCTTTTTGTGACCTTTTTGACATCATAACGCCGTATGACGTTTTTGTGACATTTTTGACCTCATACCGCAGTATCACGTTTTTGAGACATTTTTGACCTTTTTGTGACATTTTTGACATCATCCCGCCGAATGACGTTTTTGTGACATTTTTGACCTCATCCCGCGATATGACGTTTTTGCGACATTTTTGACCTCATACCGCGGTATGACGTTTTTGTGACTTTTGTGACGTTTTTGACCTGTGACATTTTTGACCTCATCCCGTGGTATGACGTTTTTTTGACATTTTTGACCTCACACCGCGGAATCACGTTTTTGAGACATTTTTGACCTTTTTGTGACATTTTTGACATCATCCCGCCGTATGACGTTTTTTTCGACATTTTTGACCTCATCCCGCGGTATGACGTTTTTGTGAAATTTTTGACCTTATACCGCGTTGACATTTTTGTGACATTTTTGACCTTTTTGTGACATTTTTGACATCATCCCCCGGTGTGAGGTTTTTTACGAATTTTTGACAACATTCCGCGGTATGACGTTTTTGTGACATTTTTTACCTCATACCGCGAGAGACGTTTCTGCGACATTTTTGACCTTTTTTTTACATTTTTGACCTCATTCCGCAGTATGACGTTTGTGACATTTTTGACCTCATACCACGGCGTGACATTTTTGAGACATTTTTGACCTTTTTGTGACATTTTTGAAATCATTCCGCAGTATGACGTTTATGTGACATTTTTGACCTCATACCGCGGTGTGACATTTTTGAGACATTTTTGACCTTTTTGTGACATTTTTGACATCATCCCGCGATATGACGTTTTTGAGACATTTTTGACATCATACTGCGGAATGAAATTTTTGTGACATTTTTGACATCATCCCGCGGTATGACGTTTTTGTGACATTTTTGACATCATACTGCGGTATGAAATTTTTGTGACATTTTTGACATCATCCCGCGGTATGACGTTTTTGTGACATTTTTGACAACATTCCGCGGCATGACGTTTTTGTGACATTTTTGACCTCATACCGCGGAATGACGTTTTTATGACATTTTTGACCTTTTTGTGACATTTTTGACCTCAAACCGTGGTATGAAGTTTTTGCGACATTTTTGACCTCATACCGCGGTATGATGTTTTTGTGACATTTTTGACCTTATACCACGGTATGACTTTTTTGTGAGATTTTTGACGAAATTCCGCGGTATGACATTTTTTTGAAATTTTTGACCTCATATCGCGGTATGACGTTTTTGTGACTTTTGTGACGTTTTGACCTCATACCGCGGTATGACGTTTTTGTGACATTTTTGACCTAATTCCCGCGGTATGTTTTTGTGACATTTTTGACCTCATACCGCGGTATTACGTTTTTGAGACATTTTTGACCTTTTTGTGACATTTTTGACATCATCCCGCGGTGTGACGTTTTTGAGGCATTTTTGACCTCATCCCGCGGTATGACCTTTTTCTGAGATTTTTGACCTCATACCGCGTTATTACGTTTTTGAGACAGTTTTGGCCTTTTTGTGCAAGTTTTGACATCATTCCGCGGTATAACGTTTTTCTGACATTTTTGACCTTTTTGTGACATTTTTGACCTCATTCCGCAGATTGACGTTTATGTGACATTTTTGACCTCATACCACGGCGTGACATTTTTGAGACATCTTTGACCTTTTTGTGACATTTTTGACATCCCGCGGTATGACGTTTTTGTGATATTTCTGACCTCATACCGCAGTATGACTTTTATGTGAAATTTTTGACATCATCCCGCGGTATGACGTTTTTGTGTGATTTTATACCTCACCCCGCGGTATGACCTCTTTGAGAAATTTTTGACCTTTTTGTGACATTTTTGACATCATCCCGCCGTATGACGTTTTTTTCGACATTTTTGACCTCATCCCGCGGTATGACGTTTTTGTGAAATTTTTGACCTTATACCGCGTTGACATTTTTGAGACATTTTTGACCTTTTTGTGACATTTTTGACATCATCCCCCGGTGTGAGGTTTTGTAGGAATTTTTGACCTCCTCCCGCGGTATGACGTTTTTGTGACATTTTTTACCTCAAACCGCGAGAGACGTTTTTGCGACATTTTTGACCTTTTTTTTACATTTTTGACCTCATACCGCGGTATAACGTTTTTGTGACATTTTTGACCTCATCCCGCGGTATGACCTTTTTCTGAGATTTTTTACCTCATACCGCGTTATTACGTTTTTGAGACAGTTTTGA
Organism: Dascyllus trimaculatus; assembly: GCA_024666655.1. Taxonomy (NCBI): domain Eukaryota; kingdom Metazoa; phylum Chordata; class Actinopteri; family Pomacentridae; genus Dascyllus; species Dascyllus trimaculatus. Next base: position 21,424 of record JAMOIN010001837.1, read on the forward strand.
CCTTTTTGTGCAAGTTTTTACATCATTCCGCGGTATAACGTTTTTCTGACATTTTTGACCTTTTTTGACATTTTTGACCTCATTCCGCAGTATGACGTTTATGTGACATTTTTGACCTCATACCACGGCGTGACATTTTTGAGACATTTTGACCTTTTTGTGACATTTTTGACATCCCGCGGTATGACGTTTTTGTGATATTTCTGACCTCATACCGCGGTTTGACTTTTATGTGAAATTTTTGACATCATCCCGCGGTATGATGTTTTTGTGTGATTTTTGACCTCATCCCGCGGTATGATTTTTTTGTGACATTTTTGACCTCACCCCGCGGTATGACCTCTTTGAGAAATTTTTGACCTTTTTGTGACATTTTTGACATCATCCCGCCGTATGACGTTTTTTTCGACATTTTTGACCTCATCCCGCGGTATGACGTTTTTGAGAACTTTTTGACCTTATACCGCGTTGACATTTTTGAGACATTTTTGACCTTTTTGTGACATTTTTGACATCATCCCCCGGTGTGAGGTTTTTTACGAATTTTTGACCTCATCCCGCGGTATGACGTTTTTGTGACATTTTTTACCTCATACCGCGAGAGACGTTTTTGCGACATTTTTGACCTTTTTTTTACATTTTTGACCTCATACCGCGGTGTAACGTTTTTGTGAAATTTTTGACCTCATCCCGCGGTATGACCTTTTTCTGAGATTTTTGACCTCATACCGCGTTATTACGTTTTTGAGACAGTTTTGACCTTTTTGTGCAAGTTTTTACATCATTCCGCGGTATGACGTTTTTGTAACATTTTTGACCTTTTTGTGACATTTTTGAAATCATTCCGCAGTATGATGTTTATGTGACATTTTTGACCTCATACCGCGGTGTGACATTTTTGAGACATTTTTGACCTTTTTGTGACATTTTTGACATAATCCCGCGGTATGACGTTTTTGAGACATTTTTGACATCATACTGCGGAATGAAATTTTTGTGACATTTTTGACATCATCCCGCGGTATGACGTTTTTGTGACATTTTTGACATCATCCCGCGCTATGACGTTTTTGTGACATTTTTGACAACATTCCGCGGCATGACGTTTTTGTGACATTTTTGACCTCATACCGCGGTATGACGTTTTTATGACATTTTTGACCTTTTTGTGACATTTTTGACCTCAAACCGTGGTATGAAGTTTTTGCGACATTTTTGACCTCATACCGCGGTATGATGTTTTTGTGACATTTTTGACCTTATACCACAGTATGACTTTTTTGTGAGATTTTTGACGAAATTCCGCGGTATGACGTTTTTTTGAAATTTTTGACCTCATACCGCGGTATGACGTTTTTGTGACTTTTGTGACGTTTTGACCTCATACCGCGGTATGACGTTTTTGTGACATTTTTGACCTAATTCCCGCGGTATGTTTTTGTGACATTTTTGACCTCATACCGCGGTATCACGTTTTTGAGACATTTTTGACCTTTTTGTGACATTTTTGACATCATCCCGCGGTGTGACGTTTTTGAGGCATTTTTGACCTCATCCCGCGGTATGAAATTTTTGTGACGTTTTTTACCTCATAGCGCGGTATGACTTTTATGTGAAATTTTTGACATTTTTGTGACATTTTTGACGTTTTTGCGACATTTTTGACCTTTTTGTGCAAGTTTTGACAACATTCCGCGGTATGACGTTTTTGTGACATTTTTGACAACATTCCGCGGCATGACGTTTTTGTGACATTTTTGACCTCATACCGCGGTATGACGTTTTTATGACATTTTTGACCTTTTTGTGACATTTTTGACCTCAAACCGTGGTATGAAGTTTTTGCGACATTTTTGACCTCATACCGCGGTATGATGTTTTTGTGACATTTTTGACCTTATACCACGGTATGACTTTTTTTGTGAGATTTTTGACGAAATTCCGCGGTATGACGTTTTTTTGACATTTTTGACCTCATACCGCGGTATGACGTTTTTGTGACTTTTGTGACGTTTTGACCTCATACCGCGGTATGACGTTTTTGTGACGTTTTTGACCTAATTCCCGCGGTATGTTTTTGGTACATTTTTGACATCATACTGCGGTATGAAATTTTTGAGGCATTTTTGACCTCATCCCGCGGTATGACCTTTTTCTGAGATTTTTGACCTCATCCCGCGATATGACGTTTTTTTGACATTTTTGACCTCATCCCACGGTATGACGTTTTTGTGACATTTTTGACCTCATCCCGCGATATGACGTTTTTGCGACATTTTTGACCTCTTTGTGACATTTTTGACATCATTCCGCAGTATGACGTTTATGTGACATCTTTGACCTCATCCCGCGGTATGACCTTTTTGAGACATTTTTGACCTCATCCCGCGGTTTGACGTTTTTGTGACATTTTTGACCTCATACCGCGGTATGACGTTTTTGCCACAATTTTGACATTTTTTTTGACATTTTTGACCTCATACTGCGGGATAACGCTTTTGTGAAATTTTTGACCTCATCCCACGGTATGACCTTTTTCTGAGATTTTTTACCTCATGCCGTGGTTTGACGTTTTTGTGACATTTTTGACCTCATCTGACGTTTTTGTGACATGTTTGACCTCATCCCGCGGAATGACGTTTTTGTTAAATTTTTGACCTCATACCGCGGGATGACGCTTTCGTGACGTGTTTGACCTCATTCCGCGGTATGATGTTTTTATGACATTTCTGACCTCATCCCGCGGTATGACGTTTTTGTCACATTTTTGATCTTTTTGTGACATTTTTGACCTTATACCACGGTATGACGTTTTTGTGACATTTTTGACCTCATCCCGCGATATGACGTTTTTGTGACATTTTTGACCTCATCCCGCGAGATGACGTTTTTGTGACATTTTTGACCTCATCCCACGGTATGACGTTTTTGTGACATTTTTGACCTCATCCCGCGATATGACGTTTTTGCGACATTTTTGACCTGTTTGTGACATTTTTGACATCATCCCGCGGGATGACGTTTTTGTGACATTTTTGACCTCATTCCGCGGTTTGACGTTTTTGTCACATTTTTGACCTAATCCTGCGATGTGACGTTTTTGTGACATTTTTGACATCATTCCACGGTATGACGTTTTTGTGACATTTTTGACCTCACACCTCGGTATCACGTTTTTGAGACATTTTTGACCTTTTTGTGACATTTTTGACATCATCCCGCGGAATGACGTTTTTGAGACATTGTTGACCTCATCCCGCGGTTTGACGTTTTTGTGACATTTTTGACCTCATCCCGCGGTATGACGTTTTTGTGACATTTTTGACCTCACACCTCGGTGTCACGTTTTTGAGACATTTTTGACCTTTTTGTGACATTTTTGACCTCATCCCGCGATATGACGTTTTTGCGACATTTTTGACCTCTTTGTGACAGTTTTGACATCATTCCGCAGTATGACGTTTATGTGACATGTTTGACCTCATTCCGCGGTTTGACGTTTTTGTGACATTTTTGACCTCATCCTGCGATGTGACGTTTTTGTGACATTTTTGACATCATTCCACGGTATGACGTTTTTGTGACATTTTTGACCTCATACCGCGGTGTGACGTTTTTGAGACATTTTTGACCTTTTTGTGACATTTTTGACATCATCCCGCGGAATGACGTTTTTGTGACATTTTTGACCTCATTCCGCGGTTTGACATTTTTGTGACATTTTTGACCTCATCCTGCGATGTGACGTTTTTGTGACATTTTTGACATCATTCCACGGTATTACGTTTTTGTGACATTTTTGACCTCATACCGCGGTGTGACGTTTTTGAGACATTTTTGACCTTTTTGTGACATTTTTGATATCATCCCGCGGTATGACGTTTTTGTGACATTTTTGACCTCATTCCGCGGTTTGACGTTTTTGTGACATTTTTGACCTAATCCTGCGATGTGACGTTTTTGTGACATTTTTGACATCATTCCAAGGTATGACGTTTTTGTGACATTTTTGACCTCATACCGCGGTGTGACGTTTTTGTGACATTTTTGACCTCACACCTCGGTATCACGTTTTTGAGACATTATTGACCTTTTTGTGACATTTTTGACATCATCCCGCTGTATGACGTTTTTGACACATTTTTGACCTCATCCCGCGATAGGACGTTTTTGCGACATTTTTGACCTCTTTGTGACATTTTTGACATCATTCCGCAGTATGACGTTTATGTGACATGTTTGACATCATACCGCGGTATGACGTTTTTGTGAAATTGTTGACCTCATACCGCGGTGTGACGTTTTTGAGACATTTTTGACCTTTTTGTGACATTTTTGACATCATCCCGTGTTATGACGTTTTTGTGACATTTTTGACCTCATTCCGCGGTTTGACGTTTTTGTGACATTTTTGACCTTATCCTGCGATGTGACGTTTTTGTGACATTTTTGACATCATTCCACGGTATGACGTTTTTGTGACATTTTTGACATCATATCGTGGTATGCCGTTTTTGTGACATTTTTGACCTTTTTGTGACATTTTTGACATTATCCCGCCGTATGACGTTTTTGTGACATTTTTAACCTCATCATTTTTGACCTCATCCCGCGGTATGACATTTTTGTGACATTTTTGAACTCATACCATGGCATGACGTTTTTGTGAAATTTTTGACCTTTTTGTGACCTGTTTGACCTCATCCCGCGTTATGACGTTTTTGTGACATTTTTGACCTCATTCCGCGGTATGACTTTTATGTGACATTTTTGACCTTGTTTTGACATTTTTGACCTTTTTGTGACGTTTTTGACATGATTCCGCGGAATGACGTTTTTGTGACATTTTTGACCTCTTTGTGACATTTTTGACATGATTCCGCGGTATGACGTTTTTGTGACATTTTAGACCTCATACCGCGGTATGACTTTTTTGTGAAATTTTTGACATTCCGCGGAATGACGTTTTTGTGACATTTTTGACCTCATCCCGCGATATGACGTTTTTGTCACATTTTTGATCTTTTTGTGACATTTTTGACCTTATACCACGGTATGACGTTTTTGTGACATTTTTGACCTCATCCCGCGATATGACATTTTTGTGACATTTTTGACCTCATCCCGCGATATGACGTTTTTGTGACATTTTTGACCTCATCCCACGGTATGACGTTTTTGTGACATTTTTGACCTCATCCCGCGATATGACGTTTTTGCGACATTTTTGACCTCTTTGTGACATTTTTGAGATCATTCCGCAGTATGACGTTTATGTGACATCTTTGACCTCATCCCGCGGTATGACGTTTTTGAGACATTTTTGACCTCATCCCGCGGTTTGACGTTTTTGTGACATTTTTGACCTCATACCGCGGTATGACGTTTTTGCCACAATTTTGACATTTTTTTTGACATTTTTTACCCCATACTGCGGGATAACGTTTTTGTGAAATTTCTGACCTCATCCCGCGGTATGACCTTTTTCTGAGATTTTTAACCTCATACCGTGGTATGATGTTTTTGTGACATTTTTGACCTCATCTGACGTTTTTGTGACATTTTTGACCTCATCCCGCGGTATGACGTTTTTGTGACATTTTTGACCTCATACCGCGGGATTATGTTTATGTGACATTTTTGACCTTTTTGTGACATTTTTGACCTTTTTGTGACGTTTTTTACATGATTCCGCGGTATGACGTTTTTGTGAAATTTTTGACCTCATCCCGCTGTTTGACGTTTTTGGGACATTTTTGACCTTTTTGTGACATTTTTGACCTCATACCGCGGCATAACTTTTTTGTGACATTTTTGACCATCCCGCGGTATGACGTTTTCATGACATTTTTGACCTCATCCCACGGTATGACGTTTTTGTGACATTTTTGACTTCATACCGCGGTATGACATTTTTGTGACATTTTTGACCTTTTTGTGACATTTTTGACATTATCCCGCCGCATGACGTTTTTGTGACATTTTTGACCTCATCCCGCGGTATGACGTTTTTGTGACATTTTGACCTCACACCGGTATCACGTTTTGAGCATGACCTTTTTGTGACGTTTTTGACCTTATACCGCGGTATGACGTTTTTGTGACATTTTTGACCTTTTTGTGACATTTTTGACATTATCCCGCCGTATGACGTTTTTGTGACATTTTTGACCTCATCCCGCGGTATGACGTTTTTGTGACATTTTTGACCTCACACCTCGGTATCACGTTTTTGAGACATTTTTGACCTTTTTGTGACAATTTTGACATCATCCCGCGGTATGACGTTTTTGACACATTTTGACCTCATCCCGCGATATGACGTTTTATGACATTTTGACCTCTTTTGTGACATTTTGACATCAATAGCGCAGTATGACGTTTATGTGACATGTCATCATACCGCGGGGTATGACGTTTTGTGAAATTGTTGACTCTATACCGCGGTGTGACGTTTTTGAGACATTTTTGACCTTTTTGTGACATTTTTGACATCATCCCGCGGAATGACGTTTTTGTGACATTTTTGACCTCATTCCGCGGTTTGACGTTTTTGTGACATTTTTGACCTCATCCTGCGATGTGACGTTTTTGTGACATTTTTGACATCATTCCACGGTATGACGTTTTTGTGACATTTTTGACATCATATCGTGGTATGCCGTTTTTGTGACATTTTTGACCTCATCCCGCGGTATGACGTTTTTGTGACATTTTTGACCTCATCCCGCGGTATGACGTTTTTGTGACATTTTTGACCTCACACCTCGGTATCACGTTTTTGAGACATTTTTGACCTTTTTGTGACAATTTTGACATCATCCCGCGGTATGACGTTTTTGAGACATTTTTGACCTCATCCCGCGGTTTGACGTTTTTGTGACATTTTTGACCTCATCCCGCGGTATGACGTTTTTGTGACATTTTTGACCTCACACCTCGGTATCACGTTTTTGAGACATTTTTGACCTTTTTGTGACATTTTTGACATCATCCCGCGGTATGACGTTTTTGACACATTTTTGACCTCATCCCGCGATATGACGTTTTTGCGACATTTTTGACCTCTTTGTGACATTTTTGACATCATTGCGCAGTATGACGTTTATGTGACATGTTTGACATCATACCGCGGTATGACGTTTTTGTGAAATTGTTGACCTCATACCGCGGTGTGACGTTTTTGAGACATTTTTGACCTTTTTTTGACATTTTTGACATCATCCCGCGGTATGACGTTTTTGTGACATTTTTGACCTCATTCCGCGGTTTGACGTTTTTGTGACATTTTTGACCTCATCCTGCGATGTGACGTTTTTGTGACATTTTTGACATCATTCCACGGTATGACGTTTTTGTGACATTTTTAACCTCATCCCGCGGTTTGACGTTTTTGTGACATTTTTGACCTCATCCCGCGAGATGACGTTTTTGTGACATTTTTGACCTCATCCAACGGTATGACGTTTTTGTGACATTTTTGACCTCATCCCGCTATATGACGTTTTTGTGACATTTTTGACCTCTTTGTGACATTTTTGACATCATTCCGCAGTATGACGTTTATGTGACATGTTTGACCTCATTCCGTGGTTTGACGTTTTTGTGACATTTTTGACCTCATCCTGCGATGTGATGTTTTTGTGACATTTTTGACATCATTCCACGGTATGACGTTTTTGAGACATTTTTGACCTCATCCCGCGGTTTGACGTTTTTGTGACATTTTTGACCTCATACCGCGGTATGACGTTTTTGCCACAATTTTGACATTTTTTTTGACATTTTTGACCTCATACTGCGGGATAACGCTTTTGTGAAATTTTTGACCTCTTCCCACGGTATGACCTTTTTCTGAGATTTTTTACCTCATACCGTGGTTTGACGTTTTTGTGATATTTTTGACCTCATCTGACGTTTTTGTGACATGTTTGACCTCATCCCGCGGAATAACGTTTTTGTTAAATTTTTGACCTCATACCGCGGGATGACGCTTTCGTGACGTGTTTGACCTCATTCCGCGGTATGACGTTTTTATGACATTTCTGACCTCATCCCGCGGTATGACGTTTTTGTCACATTTTTGATCTTTTTGTGACATTTTTGACCTTATACCACGGTATGACGTTTTTGTGACATTTTTGACATCATCCCGCGATATGACGTTTTTGTGACATTTTTGACCTCATCCCGCGAGATGACGTTTTTGTGACATTTTTGACCTCATCCCACGGTATGACGTTTTTGTGACATTTTTGACCTCATCCCGCGATATGACGTTTTTGTGACATTTTTGACCTCTTTGTGACATTTTTGACATCATTCCGCAGTATGACGTTTATGTGACATGTTTGACCTCATTCCGCGGTTTGACGTTTTTGTGACATTTTTGACCTCATCCTGCGATGTGACGTTTTGTGACATTTTTGACATCATTCCACGGTATGACGTTTTTGTGACATTTTTGACCTCATACCGCGGTGTGACGTTTTTGAGACATTTTTGACCTTTTTGTGACATTTTTGACATCATCCCGCGGAATGACGTTTTTGTGACATTTTTGACCTAATCCTGCGATGTGACGTTTTTGTGACATTTTTGACATCATTCCACGGTATGACGTTTTTGTGACATTTTTATCCTCACACCTGGGTATCAAGTTTTTGAGACATTTTTGACCTTTTTGTGACATTTTTGACATCATCGCGCGGTATGACGTTTTTGAGACATTGTTGACCTCATCCCGCGGTTTGACGTTTTTGTGACATTTTTGACCTCATCCCGCGGTATGACGTTTTTGTGACATTTTTGACCTCACACCTCGGTATCACGTTTTTGAGACATTTTTGACCTTTTTGTGACATTTTTGATCTCATCCCGCGATATGACGTTTTTGCGACATTTTTGACCTCTTTGTGACATTTTTGACATCATTCCGCAGTATGACGTTTATGTGACATGTTTGACCTCATTCCGCGGTTTGACGTTTTTGTGACATTTTTGACCTCATCCTGCGATGTGACGTTTTTGTGACATTTTTGACATCATTCCACGGTATGACGTTTTTGCGACATTTTTGACCTCATACCGCGGTGTGACGTTTTTGAGACATTTTTGACCTTTTTGTGACATTTTTGACATCATCCCGCGGTATGACGTTTTTGTGACATTTTTGACCTCATTCCGCGGTTTGACATTTTTGTGACATTTTTGACCTCATCCTGCGATGTGACGTTTTTGTGACATTTTTGACATCATTCCACGGTATGACGTTTTTGTGACATTTTTGACCTTTTTGTGACATTTTTGACATTATCCCGCCGTATGACGTTTTTGTGACATTTTTGACCTCATCCCGCGGTATGACGTTTTTGTGACATCTTTTACCTCATCCCGCGGTATGACGTTTTTGTGACATTTTTGACCTCACACCTCGGTATCACGTTTTTGAGACATTTTTGACCTTTTTGTGACATTTTTGACATCATCCCGCGGTATGACGTTTTTGAGACATTTTTGACCTCATCCCGCGGTTTGACGTTTTTGTGACATTTTTGACCTCATCCCGCGGTATGACGTTTTTGTGACATTTTTGACCTCACACCTCGGTATCACGTTTTTGAGACATTTTTGACCTTTTTGTGACATTTTTGACATCATCCCGCGGTATGACGTTTTTGACACATTTTTGACCTCATCCCGCGATATGACGTTTTTGCGACATTTTTGACCTCTTTGTGACATTTTTGACATCATTCCGCAGTATGACGTTTATGTGACATGTTTGACATCATACCGCGGTATGACGTTTTAGTGAAATTGTTGACCTCATACCGCGGTGTGACGTTTTTGAGACATTTTTGACCTTTTTGTGACATTTTTGACATCATCCCGCGGTATGACGTTTATGTGACATTTTTGACCTCATTCCGCGGTTTGACGTCTTTGTGACATTTTTGACCTCATCCTGCGATGTGACGTTTTTGTGACATTTTTGACATCATATCGTGGTATGCCGTTTTTGTGACATTTTTGACCTCATCCCGCGGTATGACGTTTTTGTGACATTTTTGACTTCATACCGCGGTATGACATTTTTGTGACATTTTTGAACTCATACCATGGCATGACGTTTTTGTGAAATTTTTGACCTTTTTGTGACCTGTTTGACCTCATCCCGCGTTATGATGTTTTTGTGACATTTTTGACCTCATTCCGCGGTATGACTTTTATGTGACATTTTTGACCTTGTTTTGACATTTTTGACCTTTTTGTGACGTTTTTGACATGATTCCGCGGAATGACGTTTTTGTGATATTTTTTACCTCATTCCGCGGTATGACATTTTTGACCTTTTTGTGACATTTTTTACATGATTCCGCGGTATGACGTTTTTGTGACATTTTTGCCCTCATACCACGGTATGACGTTTTTGTGACATTTTTGACCTTTTTGTGATATTTCTTACCTCATACCGTGGTATAACGTTTTTGTGACATTTTTGACCTCATTCGGCGGTATGACGTTTTTGTGACATTTTTGACCTCATACCGCGGGATGAATTTTTTGTGACATTTTTGACCTCATCCCGCTGTATTGCGTTTTTGTGACATTATTGACCTTTTTGTGACACTTTTTACATGATTCCGCGGTATGACGTTTTTGTGACATTTTTGACCTCATACCGCGGTATGACGTTTTTGTGACATTTTTGACCTCATCCCGCAGTATTACGTTTTTGTGACATTATTGACAACATTCCGCGGCATGACGTTTTTGTGACATTTTTGACCTCATACCGCGGTATGACCGTTTTTGCGACATTTTGTACCTTATACCGCGGTATGACGTTTTTGTGACATTTTTGACCGTGGAATCATGTAAAAAATGTCACAAAAAGGTCAAAAATGTAATACCGCGGAATGAGGTCAAAAACGTCACTAAAACGTCATACCGCGGTATGAGGTCAAAAATGTCACAAAAACGTTATACCGCGGGATGTGGTCAAAAATGTCACAAATGTCACAAAAACGTCATGCCGCGGAATGTTGTCAATAATGTCACAAAAATGTCATACTGCGGAATGATGTCAAAAATGTCACAAAAAGGTCAAAAATTTCACAAAAACGTCATACCGCGGTAGTAGGTCAAAAATGTGACAAAAACGTCATTGCGCGGGATCATGTCAAAAATGTCATAAAAAGGTCAAATATGTCTCAAAAATTTCATACAGCGGTATGAGGTCAAAAATGTCACAAAAAGGTCAAAAATGTCGCAAAAACGTCATACCGCTGTATGAGGTCAAAAATGTCACAATAACCTCATACCGCGGAATGATGTCAAAAATTTCACAAAGAAGTCTTACCGCGGGATGAGGTCAAAAATGTCACAAAAACGTCATACCGCGGTTAGAGGTCAAAAATGTGACAAAAACGTCATTGCGCGGGATCATGTCAAAAATGTCATAAAAAGATAAAAAATTTCTCAAAAACGTCATACCGCAGAATGATGTCAAAAATGTCACAAAAACGTCATGCCGCGGAATGTTGTCAAAAATGTCACAAAAACATCATACTGCGGGATGATGTCAAAAATGTCACAAAAATTTCATACCGCGGGATGAGGTCAAAATGTCACAAAAACATCATACCGCGGTATGACGTCAAAAATGTCGCAAAAACGTCATTTGGCGGGATGATGTCAAAAATGTCACAAAAACTTCATTCCACGGTATGAGGTCAAAAATGTCACAAAATGGTCAAAAATGTAACAAAAAAGTCATACCGCGGTGTGAGGTCAAAAATGTCACAAAAACGTCATGACGCGGAATGTTGTCAAAAATGTCACAAAAACGTCATACCGCGGGATGATGTCAAAAATGTCACAAAAATTTCATACCGCAGTATGATGTCAAAAATGTCACAAAAACGTCATACCGCGGTATGATGTAAAAAATGTCACAAAAATGTCATACCGCAGTATGTCAAAAATGTCACAAAATCGTCATCCCGCGGGATGATGTCAAAAATGTCACAAAAAGGTCAAACACGTCTCAAAAACATCACACCGCGGTATGAGGTCAAAAATTTCACAAAAACGTCAAACCGCGGTATGAGGTCAAATTTGTCACATAAACGTCATACTGCGGAATGATGTCAAAAATGTCACGAAAAGGTAAAAAATGTCACAAAAGCCTCATACCGTGGTTAGAGGTCAAAAATGTCACAAAAACGTCATACCGCGGGATGAGGTCAAAAATTTCACAAAAACGTCATACCACGGTATGAGGTCAACAATGTCGCAAAAACGTCATACCGCGGTATGAGGTCAAAAATGTTACAAAAACGTCATACCGCGCGATGAGGTCAAAAATGTCACAAAAGTCACAAAGACGTCATACAGCGGTATGAGGTCAAAACTTGCACAAAAAGGTCAAAAATGTCGAAAAAAGTCATATCACGGGATGAGGTCAAAAATGTCACAAAAACGTCATAACGCGGTATGAGGTGAAAAACGTCACAAAAGTCACAAAAACGTCATACCGCGGAATGATGTCAAAAACGTCACAAAAACGTCATTCCGCGGGATGAGGTCAAAAATGTCACAAAAACGTCATACTGCGGTATGAGGTCAAAAATGTGAAAAAAACATACCGGGGTATGAGGTCAAAAACGTCACAAAAGTCACAAAAACGTCATGATGTCAAAAATGTCACAAAAAGGTCAAAAATGTCAAAAACGTCATACCACGGTATGAGGTCAAAAATGTCACAAATACATCATACAGCGGGATGAGGTCAAAAATGTTCCAAAAAGGTCAAAAATGTCACAAAAAAGTCATAAAGCGGTATGAAGTCAAAAATGTCACAAAAACGTCATACCGCGGCATACGGTCAAAAACGTCACAAAAATTTCATACCGCGGGATGAGGTCAAAAATGCCTCAAAAACGTCACATCGCGGGATGAGGTAAAAAATGTCACAAAAATGTCATACGGCGGGATGATGTCAAAAATGTCACAAAAATTTCATACCGGGTATGAGGTCAAAAATGTTACAAAAACGTCATACAGCGGTATGATGTCAAAAATTTCACAAAAACGTCATACCGCAGAATGTCGTCAAAAATGTCACAAAAAGGTCAAAAATTTCTCAAAAACGTCATTCCGCAGTATGAGGTAAAAAATGTAAAAAAAAACATCATGCCACGGGATGAGGTCAAAAATTTCAGAAAAAGGTCAAAAATATAACAAAAACGTCATACCGCGGGATGAGGTCAAAAATGTCACAGAAAAATCATAAAGCGGTATGAAATCAAAAATATCACAAAAACGTCATACCGCGGTATCAGGTCAAAAACGTCACAAAAAGGTCAAAAATGTCACAAAAAGGTCAAAGATGTCACATAAAAGTCATACCGCGGTATGAGGTCAAAAACGTCACAAAAATTTCATTCCGCAGGATGATGTCAAAAATGTCACAAAAAGGCTAAACACGTCTCAAAAACATCACAACGCGGTATGAGGTCAAAAATTTCACAAAAAGGTCATACCACGGTATGAGGTCAAAATTGTCACAGAAACGTCATACTGCGGAATGATGTCAAAAATGTCACAGAAAGGTAAAAAATGTCAAAAACGTCATTCCACGGTATGAGGTCAACAATGTCGCAAAAACGTCATACCGCGGTATGAGGTCAAAAATGTTACAAAAACGTCATACCGCGGGATGAGGTCAAAAATGTCACAAAAGTCACAAAAACGTCATGCAGCGGTATGAGGTCAAAAATTGCACAAAAAGGTCAAAAATGTCGAAAAACGTCATATCACGGGATGAGGTCAAAAATGTCACAAAAACGTCATAACGCGGTATGAGGTGAAAAACGTCACAAAAGTCACAAAAACGTCATACCGCGGAATGATGTCAAAAATGTCACAAAAACGTCATTCCGCGGGATGAGGTCAAAAATGTCACAAAAACGTCATACCGCGGTTAGAGGTAAAAAATGTCACAAAAACGTCATACCGCGGGATCATGTCAAAAATGTCATAAAAAGATCAAAAATGTCTCAAAAACGTCATACCGCAGAATGATGTCAAAAATGTCACAAAAACGTCGTACCGCGGGATGAAGTAAAAAATGTCACAAAAACGTCATATCACGGGATCAGGTCAAAATGTCACAAAAACGTCATACTGCGGTATGAGGTCAAAAATGTGAAAAAAACATACCGCGGTATGAGGTCAAAAACGTCACAAATACATCATACAGCGGGATGAGGTCAAAAATGTTCCAAAAAGGTCAAAAATGTCACAAAAAAGTCATAAAGCGGTATGAAGTCAAAAATGTAACAAAAACGTCATACCGCGGTATAAGGTCAAAAACGTCACAAAAAGGTCAAAAATGTAACAAAAAGGTCAAAATTGTCATAAAAGTCATACCGCGGTATGAGGTCAAGAATGTCACAAAAACGTGATACCGCGGTATGAGGTCAAAAATTTCACAAAAACGTCACATCGCCGGATGAGGTAAAAAATGTCACAAAAATGTCATACGGCGGGATGATGTAAAAAATGTCACAAAAGTTTCATACCGGGTATGAGGTCAAAAATGTTACAAAAATGTCATACAGCGGTATGATGTCAAAAATGTCACAAAAACGTCAAAAATGTAACAAAAACTTCATACCGCGGGAGGAGGTCAGATTGTCACAAAAACGTCATACGGCGGGATGATGTCAAAAGTGTCACAAAAAGGTCAAAGGTGTCACAAAAACGTCATACCGCGGAATGTCGTCAAAAATGTCACAAAAAGGTCAAAGATGTCTCAAAAACGTCATTCCGCGGTATGACGTTTTTGTGACATTTTTGACCTTATACCGCGGTTTTACGTTTTTGTGATATTTTTGACTTCATCCCGCAGTATATCGTTTTTGTGACATTTTTGACCTCATACCGCGGTATGACGTTTTTGTGACATTTTTGACCTAATTCCCGCGGTATGTTTTTTTGACATTTTTGACCTCATACCGCGGTATCACGTTTTTGAGACATTTTTGACCTTTATGTGACATTTTTGACATCATCCCGCGGTGTGACGTTTTTGAGGCATTTTTGACCTCATCCCGCGGTATGAAATTTTTGTGACGTTTTTTACCTCATACCGCGGTATGACTTTTATGTGAAATTTTTGACATTTTTGTGACATTTTTTGCTTCAGACCGCTTTCTGATTTTTTTGTGACATTTCTGTCTTCATCCCGCTGTATGACGTTTTTGTGACCTTTTTGACCTTATTCTGAGATTTATGACCTCATACTGCGGTATGAAATGTTTGTGACATTTTCGACATCATCCCGCAGTATGACGTTTTTGTGACATTTTTGACAACATTCCGTGGCATGACGTTTTTGTGACATTTTTGACATCATCCCGCGGTATGATATTTTTGTGACATTTTTGACAACATTCCGCGAAATGACGTTTTTGCGACATTTTTGACCTTTTTGTGCAAGTTTTGACATCATTCCGCGCTATGACGTTTTTTTGACATTTTTGACATCATACTGCGGAATGAAATTTTTGTGACATTTTTGACATCATCGCGCGGTATGACATTTTTGTGACATTTTTGACAACATTCCGCGGCATGACGTTTTTGTGACATTTTTGACTTCATACCGCTTTATGAATTTTTTGTGACATTTTTGACCTTTTTCGAACATTTTTGACCTCATTCCGCGGTATGACGTTTTTGACCTGTTTTTGACATTTTTGACATGATCCCGCGGTATGACGTTTTTGTGACATTTTTTACCTCATACCGCGGTATGACTTTTTTGTGAAATTTTTGACAACATTCCGCGGTATGACGTTTTTGTGACATTTTTGACCTCATCCCGCGATGTAGCGTTTTTGTGACATTTTTGACCTCATCCCGCGGAATGACGATTTTGAGACATTTTTGACGTTTTTGTGACATTTTTGACGACATTCCGCGATATGACGTTTTTGTGACATTTTTGACATCATTCCGCGGTGTGACGTTTTTGTGACATTTTTGACATCATACCGTGGTATGACGTTTTTGTGACATTCTTGACCTTTTTGTGACTTTTTTGACATCATCCCGCCGTATGACATTTTTGTGACATTTTTGACTTCATACCGCTTTATGACTTTTTTGTGACATTTTTGACCTTCTTCGAACATTTTTGGCCTCATTCCGCGGTATGACGTTTTTGAGACATTTTTGACCTGTTTTTGACATTTTTGACATGATCCCGCGGTATGACGTTTTTGTGACATTTTTGACGACATACCGCGGTATGACGTTTTTGTGACATTTTTGACCTCATCCCGCGATGTGACGTTTTTGTGACATTTTTGACCTCACCGCGGAATGACGATTTGAGACATTCTTGACGACATTCCGCGGTGTGACGTTTTTTTGACTTTTTTAACCTCATACCGCGGTATGACGTTTTTGTGACTTTTGTGACGTTTTGACCTCATACCGCGGTATGACGTTTTTGTGACATTTTTGACCTAATTCCCGCGGTATGTTTTTGGTACATTTTTGACATCATACTGCGGTATGAAATTTTTGAGGCATTTTTGACCTCATCCCGCGGTATGACCTTTTTCTGAGATTTTTGACCTCATACCGCGTTATTACGTTTTTGAGACAGTTTTGACCTTTTTGTGCAAGTTTTTACATCATTCCGCGGAATGACGTTTTTGTAACATTTTTGACCTTTTTGTGACATTTTTGAAATCATTCCGCAGTATGACGTTTATGTGACATTTTTGACCTCATACCGCGGTGTGACATTTTTGAGACATTTTTGACCTTTTTGTGACATTTTTGACATTTTGTGACATTTTTGACATCATTCTGCGGTATGACATTTTTGTGACATTTTTGATTCCGCGGGATGACGTTTTTGTCATTTTTGACCTCCGCGGTATGACGACATTTTTTTTTGACGTTTTTTTGACATTTTTGACCTCATACCGCGGTATGAAATTTTTGTGACATTTTTGACCTCATACCGCGTTATTTCGTTTTTGAGACAGTTTTGACCTTTTTGTGCAAGTTTTGACATCATTCCGCGGTATGACCTTTTTTTTAGCATTTTTGACCTTTTTGTGACATTTTTGAAATCATTCCGCAGAATGACGTTTATGTGACATTTTTGACCTCATACCGCGGTGTGACATTTTTGAGACATTTTTGACCTTTTTGTGACATTTTTGACATCATCCCGCGGTATGACGTTTTTGAGACATTTTTGACATCATACTGCGGAATGAAATTTTTGTGACATTTTTGACATCATCCCGCGGTATGACGTTTTTGTGACATTTTTGACATCGCGCGGTATGACGTTTTTGTGACATTTTTGACAACATTCCGCGGCATGACGTTTTTGTGACATTTTTGACCTCAAACCGTGGTATGAAGTTTTTGCGACATTTTTGACCTCATACCGCGGTATGATGTTTTTGTGACATTTTTGACCTTATACCACAGTATGACTTTTTTGTGAGATTTTTGACGAAATTCCGCGGTATGACGTTTTTTTGAAATTTTTGACCTCATACCGCGGTATGACGTTTTTGTGACTTTTGTGACGTTTTGACCTCATACCGCGGTATGACGTTTTTGTGACATTTTTGACCTAATTCCCGCGGTATGTTTTTGTGACATTTTTGACCTCATACCGCGGTATCACGTTTTTGAGACATTTTTGACCTTTTTGTGACATTTTTGACATCATCCCGCCGCGGTGTGACGTTTTTGAGGCATTTTTGACCTCATCCCGCGGTATGAAATTTTTGTGACGTTTTGTACCTCATACCGCGGTATGACTTTTATGTGAAATTTTTGACATTTTTGTGACATTTTTGACGTTTTTGCGACATTTTTGACCTTTTTGTGCAAGTTTTGACAACATTCCGCGGTATGACGTTTTTGTGACATTTTTGACCTCAGACTGCGGTATGACCTTTTTTGCGACATTTTTGACCTCATTCCACGGAATGACGTTTTTTTTGACATTTTTGACCTCATACCGCGGTATGAAATTTTTGTGACACTTTTGACCTCAGACCGCGGTATGACGTTTTTGTGAAATGTTTGACCTCATCCCGCGGTATGACCTTTTTCTGAGATTTTTGACCTCATACCGCGTTATTACGTTTTTGAGACAGTTTTGACCTTTTTGTGCAAGTTTTTACATCATTCCGCGGAATGACGTTTTTGTAACATTTTTGACCTTTTTGTGACATTTTTGAAATCATTCCGCAGTATGACGTTTATGTGACATTTTTGACCTCATACCGCGGTGTGACATTTTTGAGACATTTTTGACCTTTTTGTGACATTTTTGACATCATACTGCGGTATGAAATTTTTGTGACATTTTTGACATCATCCCGCGGTATGACGTTTTTGTGACATTTTTGACAACATTCCGCGGCATGACGTTTTTGTGACATTTTTGACCTCATACCGCGGTATGACGTTTTTATGACATTTTTGACCTTTTTGTGACATTTTTGACCTCAAACCGTGGTATGAAGTTTTTGCGACATTTTTGACCTCATACCGCGGTATGATGTTTTTGTGACATTTTTGACCTTATACCACGGTATGACTTTTTTGTGAGATTTTTGACGAAATTCCGCGGTATGACGTTTTTTTGACATTTTTGACCTCATACCGCGGTATGACGTTTTTGTGACTTTTGTGACGTTTTGACCTCATACCGCGGTATGACGTTTTTGTGACGTTTTTGACCTAATTCCCGCGGTATGTTTTTGTGACATTTTTGACATCATACTGCGGTATGAAATTTTTGACGCATTTTTGACCTCATCCCGCGGTATGACCTTTTTCTGAGATTTTTGACCTCATCCCGCGATGTGATGTTTTTGTGACATTTTTGACCTCATCCCACGGTATGACGTTTTTGTGACATTTTTGACCTCATCCCGCGATATGACGTTTTTGCGACATTTTTGACCTCTTTGTGACATTTTTGACATCATTCCGCAGTTTGACGTTTATGTGACATCTTTGACCTCATCCCGCGGTATGACCTTTTTGAGACATTTTTGACCTCATCCCGCGGTTTGACGTTTTTGTGACATTTTTGACCTCATACCGCGGTATGACGTTTTTGCCACAATTTTGACATTTTTTTTGACATTTTTGACCTCATACTGCGGGACAACGCTTTTGTGAAATTTTTGACCTCATCCCACGGTATGACCTTTTTCTGAGATTTTTTTACCTCATGCCGTGGTTTGACGTTTTTGTGACATTTTTGACCTCATCTGACGTTTTTGTGACATGTTTGACCTCATCCCGCGGAATGACGTTTTTGTTAAATTTTTGACCTCATTCCGCGGGAAGACGCTTTCGTGACGTGTTTGACCTCATTCCGCGGTATGACGTTTTTATGACATTTCTGACCTCATCCCGCGGTATGACGTTTTTGTCACATTTTTGATCTTTTTGTGACATTTTTGACCTTATACCACGGTGTGACGTTTTTGTGACATTTTTGACCTCATCCCGCGATATGACGTTTTTGTGACATTTTTGACCTCATACCGCGAGATGACGTTTTTGTGACATTTTTGACCTCATCCCACGGTATGACATTTTTGTGACATTTTTGACCTCATCCCGCGATATGACGTTTTTGCGACATTTTTGACCTCTTTGTGACATTTTTGACATCATTCCGCAGTATGACGTTTATGTGACATGTTTGACGTCATTCCGCGGTTTGACGTTTTTGTGACATTTTTGACCTCATCCTGCGATGTGACGTTTTTGTGACATTTTTGACATCATTCCACGGTATGACGTTTTTGTGACATTTTTGACCTCATACCGCGGTGTGACGTTTTTGAGACATTTTTGACCTTTTTGTGACATTTTTGACATCATCCCGCGGAATGACGTTTTTGTGACATTTTTGACCTCATTCCGCGGTTTGACATTTTTGTGACATTTTTGACCTCATCCTGCGATGTGACGTTTTTGTGACATTTTTGACATCATTCCACGGTATGACGTTTTTGTGACATTTTTGACCTTTTTGTGACATTTTTGACATCATCCCGCGGTATGACGTTTTTGTGACATTTTTGACCTCATTCCGCGGTTTGACGTTTTTGTCACATTTTTGACCTAATCCTGCGATGTGACGTTTTTGTGACATTTTTGACATCATTCCACGGTATGACGTTTTTGTGACATTTTTATCCTCACACCTGGGTATCAAGTTTTTGAGACATTTTTGACCTTTTTGTGACATTTTTGACATCATCCCGCGGTATGACGTTTTTGAGACATTGTTGACCTCATCCCGCGGTTTGACGTTTTTGTGACATTTTTGACCTCATCCCGCGGTATGACGTTTTTGTGACATTTTTGACCTCACACCTCGGTGTCACGTTTTTGAGACATTTTTGACCTTTTTGTGACATTTTTGACCTCATCCCGCGATATGACGTTTTTGCGACATTTTTGACCTCTTTGTGACAGTTTTGACATCATTCCGCAGTATGACGTTTATGTGACATGTTTGACCTCATTCCGCGGTTTGACGTTTTTGTGACATTTTTGACCTCATCCTGCGATGTGACGTTTTTGTGACATTTTTGACATCATTCCACGGTATGACGTTTTTGTGACATTTTTGACCTCATACCGCGGTGTGACGTTTTTGAGACATTTTTGACCTTTTTTGATACATTTTTGACATCATCCCGCTGTATGACGTTTTTGTGACATTTTTGACCTCATTCCGCGGTTTGACATTTTTGTGACATTTTTGACCTCATCCTGCGATGTGACGTTTTTGTGACATTTTTGACATCATTCCACGGTATGACGTTTTTGTGACATTTTTGACCTTTTTGTGACATTTTTGACATCATCCCGCGGTATGACGTTTTTGAGACATTTTTGACCTCATCCCGCGGTTTGACGTTTTTGTGACATTTTTGACCTCATCCCGCGGTATGAC
>JAMOIN010000972.1:0-42407 GCA_024666655.1 Dascyllus trimaculatus
CAAAGACGTGATGAGGTCAAAAATGTCAGACAAGATGTTATATCGCGGTAGGAGTTCAAAAAATTCAGAAAAAATGTTATACCACGGAATGAGATAAAAAATGTCACAAAAACGTCATACCACGGAATGAGTTCAAAACTGTCAGAAAAAATGTTATACCGCTGTATGAGTTCAAAAACGTCACAAAAACTTCACGAGGTCAAAAAAATCAGAAAAAATGTTATACCACGGAGTGAGTTCAAAAACGTCACAAAAAAGTCATGAGGTCAAATATGTCAGAAAAATTGTTATACCTCAGTATGAGGTGGAAAATGTCACAAAAACATCATACCGCGGAATGAGTTCAAAAACGTCATGAGTTAAGAAATGTCAGAAAAAATTTTATAGCGCGGTATGAGGTCAAAAATGTCAGAAAAATATTACAAAGCGGTATGAGTTCAAAAACGTCATGAAGTCAAAAATGTCAAAAAAACGTCATATATAAGGTCAAAAATGTCAGAAAAAATGTTATACCGCAGTACGAGGTCAAAAAAGTCACAAAAACGTTATACTGCGGAATGAGGTCAAAAATGTCACAAAAACGTCATGAGATCAAAGAAGTCAGAAAAAATGTTATACTACGCTATGAGGTCAAATAACTGAAAAAAACGTCATACGAATGAGGTCATATTTAATATTTTATTTTTTAATATTACTTATTACTTATTTATTATTTAATATTTGTTGTTAATTAGTCTTTTAATATTTAAACCACGAACTATTGATTTTTATTTTAAATTATTTATTTATTTATTTTTACTAGAATTTTTATTTTTTTCATTTTTAGCAAATAATGCTTCCTTTGGACATTTTTCTCAAGTGTGTGAAGTTTAAATTACTGAAAAGCGTTATCAGTCATGCTGCTTCAGCGTAATAATGTTTGCAGAGATGATTTTACTGCAAGCACAAACTGATCTAATACCTGGAATAAATGTAAATTAAAGCTGCAAGCAGCGTCGGACGGGCCCTCACTTCTCAACGCACTACTCTCCACAGGACCTTTTCTAGGTGGCGCCGTAGAGCTGATTGGAATTTCGACTGTGCAAACTTGTTGGTCTTGGGATACTATATGTATGTACCAATTTTAATGTTTGCAGGATTAAGCAGTGATTTTATATGAGTATTTAAATATTTGTAGGGGGCGCTGTGGAGCCGTTTGACCACGTCCATTCCTGAATTGTATATTGAACGTTAGCTTTTGAGATTAATGAGGATTTGTGTAACTTCACGTGGATCCCTTCACCTCCAAAACCCATTTCGTTACACATGGCGAATTTGTTCAAAATGGCCGCCATGCCCCGCCCACACCGTGTGACGCAGCAACAAGATTTTAATAACTTTTCATCCTGGAGGGGTCTAAATGCCACACAGTGAATTTGGTGAAGATGGCACAAAAATCCTGGGAGGAGTTAGTTAAATTCCAATGCCTGCGCACCACGTGTTCCAGGGGGCGCCGTTAAGTTTTTTTGTTCAAAATGGCCGCCATGCCATGCCCACACCGTGTGACGCAGATGCATAGGGGGTCAAAATAAGGTTCTAAGTGGCGTAAGAAAAATAAACAAACCGCCAAACAAACCGCCAAAACGCCAAACTGCCAAACTGCCAAAGAAAGACTAGAAGAACAACAGGTCACTGATCGCTGGCCTTTTCCCTTGGGTGCTCGGGCCCTAATTAAAGCTGCAAGCAGCGTTGGACGGGCCCTCGCTCCACACTGCACTCCTCTCCACACGACCTTGTCTAGGGGGCGCCGTAGAGCCGATTAGAATTTCGACTGTGCAAATCTGTTGGTGGTGGGATACTATATGTATGTACCAAATTTCATGTTTGGAGGATAAAGTAGTGATTTTATATGAGTATTTGAATATTTGTAGGGGGCGCTGTGGAGCCGTTTGACCACGTCCATTCCTGAATTGTATATTAAATATTAGGTCTTGAGATTAATGAGGATTTGTGTGGATTTGGTGATTTTACATGGATCCCATCATCTCCAAAAACCATTTCATTCCAAATGTCAAATTTGTTCAAAATGGCCGCCATGCCACGCCCACACCGTGTGACGCAGCCACAAGATTTTATTCACTTTTTATCCTGGAGGGGTGTAGATGCCACACAGCGAATTTTGTGAAGATGGGACAAAAATCCTGGGAGGAGTTCGTTAAATTCCAATGCCTGCGCACAACATGTTCCATTGTACAATGTTAAGCTTTTTTGTTCAAAATGGCTGCCCTGCCACGCCCAAACCGTGTGACTTATCAACGAGATTTTAATAACTTTTCATCCTGCAGGGATGTAGATGCCACGAAGCGAATTTGGTGAAGATGGGACAAAAATCCTGGGAGGAGTTTGTTAAATTCCAATGCCTGCGCACCACGTGTTCTAGGGGTCGCCATGGAGCTTTTTTGTTCAAAATGGCCGCCATGCCACGCCCACACCGTGTGACGCAGCCACAAGATTTTAATAACTTTTCATCCTGGAGGGGTCCAGATGCCACACAGCGAATTTGGTGAAAATCGGACAAAAATCCTAGGAGGAGTTCGTTAAATTCCAATGCCTGCACACTACGTGCTCTAGGGGACGCCGTTGAGCCTTTTTTGAAATTTTAAAAGCAGGAATGTTTTTGTCTTGGGCTACTGTACATGTGTACCAAATTTCATGAGTTTACGTGAAAGTAGCCGTATTAACTCCACTAAAGCCCAATTTTCTAGGTGGCGCTATTGAGTCATTTTGCCATTCATATGTGTAATTCCCCCAAAATATCAAATTTTTCACCAGTCCTGATGTGTGTGCCAAATTTGGTGAGTTTTTGAGCATGTTTAGGGGGTCAAATTAGGGTTCAAAGTGGCGTAAGAAAAAGAAACAAACCGCCATCCCAACCGCCAAACCGCCAAACACTACAGGAACAATAGAGTCCTACGCACTGTAGTGCTTCGGGCCCTAATTATATACATATTTCTGCCTTGATATTAAGCATACTGGTAAGCTGTCTTGCAGCAGTAGTTATTATAATAGTTACAGTAAACTTATTATAAAATCAATTCTGTTATTCTGAGAGTTTCAAATATGTTACTCATTATGTTTGATGTTTTTTGTGTTTGAAATGAAAGTCTTTGTGTTGAGGTTTGAACTAGTCAATGTTGTAATTTTACTTATTGATATGATGTTTATTGGAGGACAAATGCTGCAAGTTCAATAGAAAACATCACAGAAGAAAATGAATTGTTAATATTTCCATGCCTTAAACGTAAAACTTAAAATAACATATGTCCTTAAACTAGGAATATTTTTCTGCCTTAAATGAAAAGTGAAAATTCTGGATGTTCTTAATATTCTGGGGTCTTGGGGATAAATTGGCTATTTAGACTAGTTTGATGTTACTTTTATTTTTCCCGTTGAAAGTGTCTGTGTTGCCTTGCTTGGTGTCTTTTTTTCTGCACAACCTCAATTTTGTGATTGTATAATTATTTATTCATTCTGACATAATGATCAACAGACAGGACCTACAATTGCAGAAAATAAATACAAAATGTGAATAGGAACAAGTTAGATTTTTGAGTGTGTACTGCACAAACATGTGCAATGAATCAATTTTATAAGTTAGAATGCTTATATAATTAGTAAACTTCAAAAAACAATGTACAAATTTAGCAAACAGGACAGTTATATGCACTGTTTGCAATAAAATACAGAACATTGCAAGGTGTTTTATACAGCTATTTCTAACTATTGACAAAATCATCAGGTGTCACAAAAGGATTTTACAGGAATTATTTGTTCCACTCAAAAATTCAGATATGCCCACCACAACATAGAGGGCCACAGAGCTGATTGAGAACATTGCTTTTGACGGGTTTACAATCAGCAATCTCCTCTTTGCTCTGACGCATAAAACTCCTTACACCTCACTTTAAACACACTAACTATGCAATCCAAACAATGTAAATGTCATAAATCCATGTCGCTTGTTGCTTCTCTCTGCACCGCCGTATCAACTCAAAATTTCTGCCTAGCAACCATAGAATTTTGTGATTGGCTGACGTTGTATGTTTTTGACCAATAGGAAAGGAGTATTTTTCTGTTTGTTTTTCTTGCCAGCACGTTCGGAATTCAACACAGAATCAGTCGTTTTTACTAGTGATGGTCAAATGAAGCCCCATGAATCACTGAGGCTTTCCAACCCATTGCTTCAGTAAAAGGTTCACTACTCGAGGCCTCACTGAAACAGTGAATACTGCCATCTGGTGTTCAAATGAAAATATGACCTGACCTGAAATTTGGTATGAATATCTCTGTTATGCAGGAACAATTAACATTGAATGCATCTATAGTATGTGCATGTGTGCGTGCATATGAACACCCATAGAGACATGTGGCTTTGTTCTTAATTAAACCTGCAATAAAAACAATACAAGAGTTTGCATTTTCATTCATTTTTATTTAAAAATAAAAGTTTTTCCAGTGTACAAGGATTCAGGCGATTTCTTCGTTTGCACAAAATTTCGCCTGCTTTTGAAAACACCCTCTCACAGGGTACAGAGGATGCTGGCGCTGATAGCCAGGCTGTTGCAAGCTTGTACAAATGTGGATACTGCGTTCTACTGTTCTTCCAATACACGAGTGGATCCTCATTCCGTAAGATGTTGGCCTCTGCCAGGTAGCGATCCAGTTTGATTGTAGCATCAGCGGTGGTGCTCGAGCTGCTCCTGCTGGTGCTGATTGACGTGTCCAGGAGCTGCCAAAGCTCACCTAATAACAGTAGCACAAGGGGTGAAAAGGTTGGTTAAGTCATTCAGAGTCACAACACCAACATCATAATAGAGAATACGATGATCAGGTTACTCACCATTATTGGCTGGCGGATCCACGGGGACGGCTTGTAGGTGGGAGGGGGGAGACTCTCTCCTAATCATGCTAATGCATTCATTTTTCAGGCGATTTATTGCCTCTTGTGTTTTTGCAAGACTTAGAAATCCCAGTTTTTTAAATCTCGGATCTAACAAGGTAGGCAGCGTGAGAGCACTGACTGACTATAAATTATAGATGTGTTCCTGAAGGCGTCGGATGAGGTTGGCCCCCAGCTGCCTTGCAGTGGTCAGGGTCTGGATTCTGCAGGAGACTGTATGATGAAGCATTTTCATTAGTGGTATCACCTTTGATCCAGACACCCTCCTCTCGCTTGAAACTTCAACAGTTGCTTGATTGAAGGGCTCAAGAACATTAAGCACATCCTTTATTGTTTCATATTCAGAAGCTGTTGGAGGTGAAACGTCCATTTTTAGGGAGGCTAAGGCTGCTCCCACTGGCTCTCTTAGCTCATATAGCCTCTCCATCATATGGAAAGTGCTATTCCATCTCGTTTCTACCTCATTTATCATTCTGTAAGGCTGCCTCCCCATTTGTTCTTGCCCCTGAACAAGCCTTTCTTTTGCTGACGTACTTGATCTAAAGAGGGTCACCAACCGTCTGCATTTCTGGCGCAAGTCATTTAGTCCAGGCACATCATCAAATGACTTGCGCACAAGTAAATTAATTGTGTGCGCAATGCACACGGTGTGTCTAATGTTAAGCTGTCTGACACACGCATTCATGTTTGCAGCTCCATCAGTGACCAGGCATTTCACTTTATCAGTGATGCCCCACTCCTCCATCAGCTGTGCATGCCCTGCAGCCAGGTTCTCAGCTGTATGGGCCTTCGGGAAGTGATGCACTCCCAGCAAGGAAGTGCAGAGCTGGTCTTCGTCATTGACGTAGTGACACGTCACCGCCAGATAGGCATCCATATTAATGGATGTCCACATGTCAGATGTTAGGCTGACGGCTGCAGCCTTCTTGACCTGCTCCTTGGCCTTGTCTTTGGCCTCCCGGTACCTAATCTCCACCATTGACTGCAGAGCCTGAATGTGAAAAGCAGAGTTGTTATTATAATTCGTTAAATAAAAATGACATATTTGCCTCTGTTCACACACCTTTCTGCTTGGGAGCACATAGTTGGGATCCAGTGCATGAACCAGCTCCCTGAATCCCACATCCTCCACAATTGAGAAAGGCTGAGAGTCCTTTATGACCATGCCGACCAGAGCCTCATCCACCAGCACTTTTCTGGAATCTGTAACATTTAATGCTGCCTTATAGGAGGAGCCAAACACCAGATATTGTAAATATGCAATAAATAGTTCTTGTTACTTTGGCTTGTGTCTGGCCTGTTGGCAGCCTGGACATGCTCATGCATGGCTCTATAATGGCGGATCATGGAGGAAGTATTATTGCTGTATGTGAGCTCTTTGTCACATACCAAGCACCTCACCTTTAATAAAATCATACATATTGTGACTGATAGTTCACTCTATGGCAAGTATAGAATAATCGCTAGATTCCAAGAACTTCCCACAAAAAACAAACCTTATTATGAGCAATTAGCTCAAAATGCTCCCACATAGGTGAGGACTTCCTCTTTCTAGCTGGTTCCATCTGTGAAATGGGGGATTTGCAGCACAACAAACAAAAATGGAACTTGGGGGAATGTGAATGCACTTTAAAGTGAGTGAGTTAATAATCAACTGACACAAGGCTTTTTGGGGAAAAAAAATGCAAACATGAAAACAAATGCAACAAATCTCAATTCATGAAGCATAAAATACCACCATGTTGTACACACTTTCCTAAAAAAAGCATATACTTAAGATAATATATAATATATTGTCATATATTATCTTTAAGACCATATGTCACGGAACATCAGGCTTTGCAGGCCCTGCTGTAAAACTGTGGGTTCCCAGTGAGTTCTTGACATGGAAGGTGGTGTAGAGAAGTTTGTGACTGCAGAATAAAGTGCACACACCAAAGAGAGGAGTGAAATCAGTGACAAACTTAATAACTGACACACATGCATACACATAAACACCCATGATTTCACCTAACTCACAAGCAGGTGTAAAAGAAAAGTATATATATGGAATAGCTCACGTCAAAACCCTAAAATAGGGGAAATAATCTAACTGCCTCTACTCCTAAACCACTACCTCTCTACTTCTACAGCTATTCTCCTGTTAACTTCTCCAACTATTCTCCTGCTATCTTCTCCAACTATTCTCCTGCTACCTCTATTTTTTAATCTGACTCACTCACTAAATCGCTAACTCACTATCTCACTATCTCACAAACCACCTGACAACTCTCTCCAAACGGCGACACAACCCACAGTGTGCCGCAAGATTTGAAGCGCTTATATGAGGAACCGATACTTTGAATGAACCAATGACGTGACCCGAGCATACCAAGGCCTCGTTTGTCATCGTTCACGTGATTTACTCGGACGCGACACAAGCCTCGCAGCAAGGCTTCATCTGACACGCCCACTTTTTCTCGAGTCACGCCTCGAGGCTTCAGTTCATTTGTCCCATCACTACAGTGCACTTTTTGAAAATCAATGTTTACAAACATGTTTCACTGTCAGATGCTGTTCAAATATGATAAATATGAAGGCAAAAGCTGTTTCCAGTCACGTTGTATCAAGTAATTGACTCCATACAGTGAGTGGAAAGGTGGTATTTCCAGGCCGCGAAAAGCTGTTTTAGAGCATTAGAAATAGCAACAGTGCACTTTTTGAAAATCAATGTTTACAAACATGTTTCACTGTCAGATGCTGTGCAAATATGAAAAATATGAAGGAAAAAGCTGTTTCCAGTCACGTTGTATCAAGGAATTGACTCCATACAGTGAGTGGCAAAAGTGGCATTTTCAGCCAGCGAAAAGCTTTTTTAGAGCATGAGAAACAGCTAGACTGCAGTTTTTCAAAATCAATGTTTACAAACATGTTTCACTGTCAGATGCTGTTCAAATATGATAAAAATGAAGGCAAAAGCTGTTTCCAGTCACGTTGTAACAAGGAATTGACTCCATACAGTAAGTATCAAAAGTGGCATTTTCAGCCAGCGTAAAGCTGTTTCAGAGCATGAGAAAAGCAACAGTGCACTTTTTGAAAATCAATGTTTACAAACAGGTTTCACTGTCAGATGCTGTTCAAATATGATAAATATGAAGCCAAATGCTTTTTACAGTCACGTTGTATCAAGGAATTGACTCCATACAGTGAGTGGCAAAAGTGGCATTTTCAGCCAGCGAAAAGCTTTTTTAGAGCATGAGAAACAGCTAGACTGCAGTTTTTCAAAATCAATGTTTACAAACATGTTTCACTGTCAGATGCTGTTCAAATATGATAAAAATGAAGGCAAAAGCTGTTTCCAGTCACGTTGTAACAAGGAATTGACTCCATACAGTAAGTATCAAAAGTGGCATTTTCAGCCAGCGTAAAGCTGTTTCAGAGCATGAGAAAAGCAACAGTGCACTTTTTGAAAATCAATGTTTACAAACAGGTTTCACTGTCAGATGCTGTTCAAATATGATAAATATGAAGGCAAAAGCTATTTCCAGTCACGTTGTATCAAGGAACTGACTCCATACAGTAAGTATCAAAAGTGTCATTTTCAGCCAGCGAAAAGTTGTTTTAGAGCTTGAGAAACAGCAAGACTGCAGTTTTTCAAAATCAATGTTTACAAACATGTTTCACTGTCAGATGCTGTTCAAATATGATAAAAATGAAAGCAAGAGCTGTTTCCAGTCACGTTGTATCAAGGAAATGACTCCATACAGTAAGTGGGAAAAGTGGCATTTTCAGTCAAGGAAAAGCTGTTTTAGAGCATTAGAAATAGCAACAGTGCACTTTTTGAAAATCAATGTTTACAAACATGTTTAACCTTCAGATGCTGTTCAAATATGATAAATATGAAGGCAAAAGCTGTTTCCAGTCACGTTGTATCAAGGAATTGACTCCATACAGTAAGTATCAAAAGTGGCATTTTCAGCCCGCGAAAAGCTGTTTTAGAGCATGAGAAAAAGGTAGACTGCAGTTTTTTAAAATCAATGTTTACAAACATGTTTCACTGTCAGATGCTGTTCAAATATGATAAATATGACGGCAAATGCTGTTTCCACTAACGGTGTATCAAGGAATTTACTCCATACAGTAAGTGACAAAAGTGGCATTTTCAGCCCGCGAAAAGCTGTTTTGGAGCATTAGAAAAGCAACAGTGCACTTTTTGAAAATCAATGTTTACAAACATGTTTCACTGTCAGATGCTGTTCAAATATGATAAATATGAAGGCAAAAGCTGTTTCCAGTCACGTTGTATCAAGGAATTGACTCTATACAGTAAGTATCAAAAGTGGCATTTTCAGGACGCGAAAAGCTGTTTTAGAGCATTAGAAAAGCAACAGTGCACTTTTTGAAAATCAATGTTTCCAAACATGTTTCACTGTCAGATGCTGTTCAAATATGATAAAAATGAAGGCAAAAGCTGTTTCCTGTCACGTTGTATCAAGTAATTGATTCCGTACAGTGAGTGGCAAAAGTGGCATTTTCAGCCCGCGAAAAGCTGTTTTAGAGCATTAGAAAAGCAACAGTGCACTTTTTGAAAATCCATGTTTACAAACATGTTTCACTGTCAGATGCTGTTCAAATATGATAAAAATGAAGGCAAGAGCTGTTTCCAGTCACGTTGTATCAAGGAATTGATTCCATACAGTAAGTGGCAAAAGTGGCATTTTCAAACCGCGAACAGCTGTTTTAGAGCATTAGAAATAGCAACAGTGCACTTTTTCAAAATCAATGTTTACAAACATGTTTCACTGTCAGA
The DNA here is from genome assembly GCA_024666655.1 of Dascyllus trimaculatus. Classification (NCBI taxonomy): domain Eukaryota; kingdom Metazoa; phylum Chordata; class Actinopteri; family Pomacentridae; genus Dascyllus; species Dascyllus trimaculatus. Next base: position 9,729 of record JAMOIN010000972.1, read on the forward strand.
TGCTGTTCAAATATGATAAATATGAAAACAATAGCTGTTTCCAGTCACGTTGTATCAAGTAATTGACTCCATACAGTAAGTATCAAAAGTGGCATTTTCAGCCAGCGAAAAGTTGTTTTAGAGCTTGAGAAACAGCTAGACTGCAGTTTTAAAAAATCAATGTTTACAAACATGTTTCACTGTCAGATGCTGTTCAAATATGAAAAATATTAAGGCAAAAGCTGTTTCCAGTCACGTTGTATCAAGGAATTGACTCCATAAAGTTAGTGGCAAAAGTGGCATTTTCAACCCGCGAAAATCTTTTTTAGAGCATGAGAAACAGCTAGACTGCAGTTTTTCAAAATCAATGTTTTCAAACATGTTTCACTGTCAGATGCTGTTCAAATATGACAAATATGACGGCAAACGCTGTTTCCACTCACGGTGTATCAAGGAATTTACTCCATACAGTAAGTGGCAAAAGTGGCATTTGCAGCTTGCGAAAAGCTGTTTTAGAGCATAGCAACAGTGCATTTTTTGAAAATCAATGTTTACAAACATGTTTCACTGTCAGATGCTGTTCAAATATGAAAAATATGAAGGCAAAAGCTGTTTTCCAGTAATGTTGTGTCAAGGAATTGAATCCATACAGTGAGTGGCAAAAGTGGCATTTTCAGCCCGCGAAAAGCTGATTTAGAGCATTAGACATAGCAACGGTCCACAATTTGAAAATCAATGTTTACAAACATGTTTCACTGTCAGATGCTGTTCAAATATGATAAATATGAAGGCTAAAGCTGTTTCCAGTCACGTTGTATCAAGGAATTTACTCCATACAGTAAGTTGCAAAAGTGGCATTTTCAGCCCGCGAAAAGCTGTTTTACAGCTTTAGAAACAGCTAGACTGCAGTTTTTCAAAATCAATGTTTACAAACATGTTTCACTGTCAGATGCTGTTCAAATATGATAAATATGAAGGCAAAAGCTGTTTCCAGTCACGTTGTATCAAGGAATTGACTCCATACAGTTAGTGGCAAAAGTGGCATCTTCAACCCGCGAAAATCTTTTTTAGAGCATGAGAAACAGCTAGACTGCAGTTTTTCAAAATCAATGTTTACAAACATGTTTCACTGTCAGATGCTGTTCAAATATGATAAATATGACGGCAAACGCTGTTTCCACTAACGGTGTATCAAGGAATTTACTCCATACAGTAAGTGACAAAAGTGGCATTTTCAGCCCGCGAAAAGCTGTTTTGGAGCATTAGAAAAGCAACAGTGCACTTTTTGAAAATCAATGTTTACAAACATGTTTCACTGTCAGATGCTGTTCAAATATGATAAATATGAAGGCAAAAGCTGTTTCCAGTCACGTTGTATCAAGGAATTGACTCTATACAGTAAGTATCAAAAGTGGCATTTTCAGGACGCGAAAAGCTGTTTTAGAGCATTAGAAAAGCAACAGTGCACTTTTTGAAAATCAATGTTTACAAACATGTTTCACTGTCAGATGCTGTTCAAATATGAAAAATATTAAGGCAAAAGCTGTTTCCAGTCACGTTGTATCAAGGAATTGACTCCATAAAGTTAGTGGCAAAAGTGGCATTTTCAACCCGCGAAAATCTTTTTTAGAGCATGAGAAACAGCTAGACTGCAGTTTTTCAAAATCAATGTTTTCAAACATGTTTCACTGTCAGATGCTGTTCAAATATGACAAATATGACGGCAAACGCTGTTTCCACTCACGGTGTATCAAGGAATTTACTCCATACAGTAAGTGGCAAAAGTGGCATTTTCAGCCTGCGAAAAGCTGTTTTAGAGCATAGCAACAGTGCATTTTTTGAAAATCAATGTTTACAAACATGTTTCACTGTCAGATGCTGTTCAAATATGATAAATATGAAGGCAAAAGCTGTTTTCCAGTAATGTTGTGTCAAGGAATTGAATCCATACAGTGAGTGGCAAAAGTGGCATTTTCAGCCCGCGAAAAGCTGTTTTAGAGCATTAGACATAGCAACAGTGCACAATTTGAAAATCAATGTTTACAAACATGTTTCACTGTCAGATGCTGTTCAAATATGATAAATATGAAGGCTAAAGCTGTTTCCAGTCACGTTGTATCAAGGAATTTACTCCATACAGTAAGTTGCAAAAGTGGCATTTTCAGCCCGCGAAAAGCTGTTTTACAGCTTTAGAAACAGCTAGACTGCAGTTTTTCAAAATCAATGTTTACAAACATGTTTCACTGTCAGATGCTGTTCAAATATGAAAAATATGAAGGCAAAAGCTGCTTCCAGTCACGTTGTATCAAGGAATTGACTCCATACAGTGAGTGGCACAAGTGGCATTTTCAGACTGCGAAAAGCTGTTTTAGAGCATGAGAAACAGGTAGACTGCAGTTTTTCAAAATCAATGTTTACAAACATGTTTCACTGTCAGATGCTGTTCAAATATGAAAAATATGAAGGCAAAAGCTGCTTCCAGTCACGTTGTATCAAGGAATTGACTCCAAACAGTGAGTGGCACAAGTGGCATTTTCAGACTGCGAAAAGCTGTTTTAGAGCATGAGAAACAGGTAGACTTCAGTTTTTCAAAATCAATGTTTACAAACATGTTTCACTGTCAGATGCTGTTTAAATATGATAAATATGAAGGCAAAAGCTGTTTCCAGTCACGTTGTATCAAGGAATTGACTCCATACAGTGAGTGGCAAAAGTGGCATTTTCAGCCCGCGAAAAGCTGTTTTCGATCATTAGAAACAGGTAGACTGCATTTTTTGAAAATCAATGTTTACAAACTTGTTTCACTGTCAGATGCTGTTCAAATATGATAAATATGAAGGCAAAAGCTGTTTCCAGTCATGTTGTGTCAAGGAATTGACTCCATACAGTGAGTGGCAAAAGTGGCATTTTCAGCCAGCGAAAAGCTGATTTAGAGCATTAGACATGGCAACAGTGCACAATTTGAAAATCAATGTTTACAAACATGTTTCACTGTCAGATGCTGTTCAAATATGATAAATTTGAAGGCAAAAGCTGTTTCCAGTAAAATCGTGTCAAGGAATTGACTCCATACAGTGAGTGGCAAAAGTGGCATTTTCAGTCCGCGAATAGCTGTTTTAGAGCATTAGAAACAGCTATACTGCAGTTTTTCAAAATCAATGTTAACAAACATGTTTCACTGTCAGATGCTGTTCAAATATGATAAATATGAAGACAAAAGCTGTTTCAAGTCACGTTGTATCAAGGAATTGACTCCATACAGTGAGTGGCAAAAGTGGCATTTTCAGCCCGCGAATAGCTGTTTTCGAGCATTAGAAATACCAACAGTGCACAATTTGAAAATCAATGTATACAAACATGTTTCACTGTCAGATGCTGTTCAAATATGATAAATATGAAGGCAAAAGCTGTTTCCAGTCACGTTGTATCAAGGAATTGACTCATACAGTGAGTGGCACAAGTGGCATTTTCAGCCCGCGAAAAGCTGTTTCAGAGCATGAGAAACAGGTAGACTGCAGTTTTTAAAAGTCAATGTATACAAACATGGTTCACTGTCAGATGCTGTTCAAATATGATAGATATGAAGGCAAAAGCTTTTTCCAGTCACGTTGTATGAAGGAATTGACTCCATACAGTGAGTGGCAAAAGTGGCATTTTCAGACCGCGAAAAGCTGTTTTAGAGCATGAGAAACAGGTAGACTGCAGTTTTTCAAAATCAGTGTTTACAAACATGTTTCACTGTCAGATGCTGTTCAAATATGATAAATATGAAGGCAAAAGCTGTTTCCAGTCAGGTTGTGTCAAGGAATTGACTCCATACAGTGGGTGGCAAAAGTTGCATTTTCAGCCGGCGAAAAGCTGTTTTAGAGCATTAGACATAGCAACAGTGCACAATTTGAAAATCAATGTTTACAAACATGTTTCACTGTCAGATGCTGTTAAAATATGATAGATATGAAGGCAAAAGCTGTTTCCAGTCACGTTGTATCAAGGAATTGACACCATACAATATTTGGCAAAAGTGGCATTTTCAGCCCGCGAATAACTGTTTTAGAGCATTAGAACCAGCTATACTGCAGTTTTTCAAAATCAATGTTTACAAACATGTTTCACTGTCAGATGCTGTTCAAATATGATAAATATGAAGGCAAAAGCTGTTTCAAGTCACGTTGTATCAAGGAATTGACTCCATACAGTGAGTGGCAAAAGTGGCATTTTCAGCCCGCGAATAGCTGTTTTAGAGCATTAGAAATACCAACAGTGCACAATTTGAAAATCAATGTATACAAACATGTTTCACTGTCAGATGCTGTTCAAATATGATAAATATGAAGGCAAAAGCTGTTTCCAGTCACGTTGTATCAAGGAATTGACTCATACAGTGAGTGGCACAAGTGGCATTTTCAGCCCGCGAAAAGCTGTTTTAAAGCAATAGAAATAGCAACAGTGCACAATTTGAAAATCAATGTTTACAAACATGTTTCACTGTCAGATGCTGTTCAAAAATGATAAATATGAAGGCAAAAGATGTTTCCAGTCAGGTTGTGTCAAGGATTTGACTCCATGCATTATGTGGCAAAAGTGGCATTTTCAGCCCGCGAAAAGCTGTTTTAGAGCATTAGACATAGCAACAGTGCACAATTTGAAAATCAATGCTTACAAACATGTTTCACTGTCAGATGCTGTTCAAATATGATAGATATGAAGGCAAAAGCTGTTTCCACTCACGTCGTATGAAGGAATTGACTCCATACAGTGAGTGGCAAAAGTGGAATTTTCAGCCCGCGAAAAGATGTTTTAGAGCATTAGACATAGCAACAGTGCACAATTTGAAAATCAATGTTTACAAACATGTTTCACTGTCAGATGCTGTTCAAATATGATAAATATGAAGGCAATAACTGTTTCCAGTCACGTTGTATCAAGGAATTGACTCCATACAGTAAGTGGCAAAAGTGGCATTTTCAGCCCGCGAACAGCTGTTTTAGAGCATTAGAAACAGGTAGACTGCAGTTTTTCAAAATCAATGTTTACAAACATGTTTCACTGTCAGATGCTGTTCAAATATGATAGATATGAAGGCAAAAGCTTTTTCCAGTCACGTTGTATCAAGTAATGGACTCCATACAGTGTGTGGCAAAAGTGGCATTTTCAGTCCGCGAAAAGCTGTTTTAGAGCATTAGACATGACAACAGTGCACTTTTTGAAAATCAATGTTTACAAACATGTTTCACTGTCAGATGCTGTTCAAATATGATAAATATGAAGGCAAAAGCTGTTTCCAGTCATGTTGTATCAAGGAATTTACTCCATACAGTGAGTGGCAAAAGTGGCATTTTCAGCCCGCGAAAAGCTGTTTTAGAGCATTAGACATAGCAACAGTCCACAATTTGAAAATCAATGTTTACAAACATGTTTCACTGTCAGATGCTGTTCAAATATGATAAATATGAAGGCAAAAGCTTTTTCCAGTCACTTTGTATCAAGGAATTGACTCCATACAGTAAGTGCAAAAGTGACATTTTCAGCCCGCCAAAAGCTGTTTTAAAGCAATAGAAATAGCAACAGTGCACAATTTGAAAATCAATGTTTACAAACATGTTTCACTGTCAGATGCTGTTCAAATATGATAGATATGAAGGCAAAACCTGTTTCCAGTCACGTTGTATCAAGGAATTGACTCCATACAGTGAGTGGCAAAAGTGGCATTTTCAGCCCGCGAAAAGCTGTTTTAGAGCATTAGAAACAGGTAGACTGCAGTTTTTCAAAATCAATGTTTACAAACATGTTTCACTGTCAGATGCTGTTCAAATATGATCAATATGAAGGCAAAAGCTGTTTCCAGTCACGTTCTATCAAGTAATGCAATCTATACAGTGATTGGCAAAAGTGGCATTTTCAGCCCGCGAAAAGCTGTTTTAGAGCATTAGACATAGCAACAGTGCACAATTTGAAAATCAATGCTTACAAACATGTTTCACTGTCAGATGCTGTTCAAATATGATAAATATGAAGGCAAAAGCTGCTTCCAGTCAGGTTGTGTCAAGGACTTGACTCCATAAGGTACGTGGCAAAAGTGGCATTTTCAGCCCGCGAAAAGCTATTTTCGAGCAATAGAAACGGGTAGACTGCAGTTTTTGAAAATCAATGTGTACAAACATGTTTCAATGTCAGATGCTGTTCAAATATTATAAATATGAAGGCAAAAGCTGTTTTCCAGTCATGTTGTGTCAAGGAATTTAATCCATACAGTGAGTGGCAAAAGTGGCATTTTCAGCCCGCGAAAAGCTCATTTAGAGCATTAGACATAGCAACGGTGCACAATTTGAAAATCAATGTTTACAAACATGTTTCACTGTCAGATGCTATTCAAATATGATAGATATGAAGGCAAAAGCTGTTTCCAGTCACGTTATATGAAGGAATTGACTCCATACAGTGAGTGGCAAAAGTGGCATTTTCAGCCCGCGAAAAGCTGTTTTAGAGCATTAGAAATAGCAACAGTGCACTTTTTGAAAATCAATGTTTACAAACATGCTTCACTGTCAGATGCTGTTTAAATATGATAAATATGAAGGCAAAAGCTGTTTCCAGTCACGTTGTATCAAGGAATTGACTCCATAAGGTAAGTGGCAAAAGTGGCATTTTCAGCCCGCGAAAAGCTATTTTCGAGCAATAGAAACGGGTAGACTGCAGTTTTTGAAAATCAATGTGTACAAACATGTTTCAATGTCAGATGCTGTTCAAATATTATAAATATGAAGGCAAAAGCTGTTTTCCAGTCATGTTGTGTCAAGGAATTGAATCCATACAGTGAGTGGCAAAAGTGGCATTTTCAGCCCGCGAAAAGCTCATTTAGAGCATTAGACATAGCAACGGTGCACAATTTGAAAATCTATGTTTACAAACATCTTTCACTGTCAGATGCTGTTCAAATATGATAAATATGAAGGCAAAAGCTGTTTCCAGTCACGTTGTATGAAGGAATTGACTCCATACAGTGAGTGGCAAAAGTGGCATTTTCAGCCAGCGAAAAGCTGTTTTAGAGCATGAGAAACAGGTAGACTGCAGTTTTTCAAAATCAATGTTTACAAACAATTTTCACTGTCAGATGCTGTTCAAAAATGATAAATATGAAGGCAAAAGCTGTTTCCAGTCAGGTTGTGTCAAGGAATTGACTCCATACAGTGAGTGGCAAAAGTGGCATTTTCAGCCCGCGAAAAGCTGTTTTAGAGCATGAGAAACAGGTAGACTGCAGTTTTTAAAAATCTATGTTTACAAACATGTTTCACTGTCAGATGCTGTTCAAAAATGATAAATATGAAGGCAAAAGATGTTTCCAGTCAGGTTGTGTCAAGGATTTGACTCCATGCATTATGTGGCAAAAGTGGCATTTTCAGCCCGCGAAAAGCTGTTTTAGAGCATTAGACATAGCAACAGTGCACAATTTGAAAATCAATGCTTACAAACATGTTTCACTGTCAGATGCTGTTCAAATATGATAGATATGAAGGCAGAACCTGTTTCCAGTCACGTTGTATGAAGGAATTGACTCCATACAGTGAGTGGCAAAAGTGGCATTTTCAGCCCGCGAAAAGATGTTTTAGAGCATTAGACATAGCAACAGTGCACAATTTGAAAATCAATGTTTACAAACATGTTTCACTGTCAGATGCTGTTCAAATATGATAAATATGAAGGCAATAACTGTTTCCAGTCACGTTGTATCAAGGAATTGACTCCATACAGTAAGTGGCAAAAGTGGCATTTTCAGCCCGCGAACAGCTGTTTTAGAGCATTAGAAACAGGTAGACTGCAGTTTTTCAAAATCAATGTTTACAAACATGTTTCACTGTCAGATGCTGTTCAAATATGATAGATATGAAGGCAAAAGCTTTTTCCAGTCACGTTGTATGAAGGAATTGACTCCATACAGTGAGTGGCAAAAGTGGCATTTTCAGCCCGCGAAAAGCTGTTTTAGAGCAGTAGACATAGCAACAGTGCACAATTTGAAAATCAATGTTTACAAACATGTTTCACTGTCAGATGCTGTTCAAAATGATAGATATGAAGGCAAAACCTGTTTCCAGTCACTTTGTATAAAGGAATTGACTCCATACAGTAAATGCAAAAGTGGCATTTTCAGCCCGCGAAAAGCTGTTTTAAAGCAATAGAAATAGCAACAGTACACAATTTAAAAATCAATGTTTACAAACATGTTTCACTGTCAGATGCTGTTCAAATATGATAGATATGAAGGCAAAACCTGTTTCCAGTCACGTTGTATCAAGGAATTGACTCCATACAGTGAGTGGCAAAAGTGGCATTTTCAGACCGCGAAAAGCTGTTTTAGAGCATTAGACATAGCAACAGTGCACAATTTGAAAATCAATGTTTACAAACATGTTTCACTGTCAGATGCTGTTCAAATATGATAGATATGAAGGCAAAAGCTTTTTCCAGTCACGTTGTATGAAGGAATTGACTCCAAACAGTGAGTGGCAAAAGTGGCATTTTCAGCCCGCGAAAAGCTGTTTTAGAGCATTAGAAACAGGTAGACTGCAGTTTTTCAAAATCAATGTTTACAAACATGTTTCACTGTCAGATGCTGTTCAAATATGATAAATATGAAGGCAAAAGCTGCTTCCAGTCAGGTTGTGTCAAGGAATTGACTCCATACAGTGAGTGGCAAAAGTGGCATTTTCAGCCCGCGAAAATCTGTTTTAGAGCATGAGAAACACGTAGACTGCAGTTTTTAAAAATCTATGTTTACAAACATGTTTCACTGTCAGATGCTGTTCAAAAATGATAAATATGAAGGCAAAAGATGTTTCCAGTCAGGTTGTGTCAAGGAATTGACTCCATGCAGTGAGTGGCAAAAGTGGCATTTTCAGCCCGCGAAAAGCTGTTTTAGAGCATTAGACATAGCAACAGTTTACAATTTGAAAATCAATGTTTACAAACATGTTTGACTGTCAGATGCTGTTTAAATTTGATAAATATGAAGGCAAAAGCTTTTTCCAGTCACTTTGTATAAAGGAATTGACTCCATACAGTAAATGCAAAAGTGGCATTTTCAGCCCGCGAAAAGCTGTTTTAAAGCAATAGAAATAGCAACAGTGCACATTTTGAAAATCAATGTTTACAAACATGTTTCACTGTCAGATGCTGTTCAAATATGATAGATATGAAGGCAAAACCTGTTTCCAGTCATGTTGTGTCAAGGAATTTAATCCATACAGTGATTGGCAAAAGTGGCATTTTCAGCCCGCGAAAAGCTCATTTAGAGCATTAGACATAGCAACGGTGCACAATTTGAAAATCAATGTTTACAAACATGTTTCACTGTCAGATGCTGTTCAAATATGATAGATATGAAGGCAAAAGCTGTTTCCAGTCACGTTGTATGAAGGAATTGACTCCATACAGTGAGTGGCAAAAGTGGCATTTTCAGACCGCAAAAAGCTGTTTTAGAGCATTAGACATAGCAACAGTGCACAATTTGAAAATCAATGTTTACAAACATGTTTCACTGTCAGATGCTGTTAAAATATGATAGATATGAAGGCAAAAGCTGTTTCCAGTCACGTTGTATCAAGGAATTGACACCATACAATATGTGGCAAAAGTGGCATTTTCAGCCCGCGAAAAGCTGTTTTACAGCATGAGAAACAGGTAGACTGCAGTTTTTCAAAATCAATGTTTACAAGCATTTTTCACTGTCAGATGCTGTTCAAATATGATAAATATGAAGGCAAAAGCTGTTTCCAGTCACATTGTATCAAGGAATTGAATCCATACAGTGAGTGGCAAAAGTGGCATTTGCAGCCCGCGAAAAGCTGTTTTAGAGCATTAGACATAGCAACAGTTTACAATTTGAAAATCAATGTTTACAAATATGTTTCACTGTCAGATGCTGTTCAAATATGATAAATATGAAGGCAAAAGCTTTTTCCAGTCACTTTGTATAAAGGAATTGACTCCATACAGTAAATGCAAAAGTGGCATTTTCAGCCCGCGAAAAGCTGTTTTAAAGCAATAGAAATAGCAACAGTGCACAATTTGAAAATCAATGTTTACAAACATGTTTCACTCTCAGATGCTGTTCAAATATGATAGATATGAAGGCAAAACCTGTTTCCAGTCACGTTGTATGAAGGAATTGACTCCAAACAGTGAGTGGCAAAAGTGGCATTTTCAGCCCGCGAAAAGCTGTTTTAGAGCATTAGAAACAGGTAGACTGCAGTTTTTCAAAATCAATGTTTACAAACATGTTTCACTGTCAGATGCTGTTCAAATATGATTAATATGAAGGCAAAAGCTGTTTCCAGTCAGGTTGTGTCAAGGAATTTACTCCATGCAGTGAGTGGCAAAAGTGGCATTTTCAGCCCGCGAAAAGCTGTTTTAGAGCATTAGACATAGCAACAGTGCACAATTTGAAAATCAATGTTTACAAACATGTTTCACTGTCAGATGCTGTTCAAATATGATAAATATGAAGGCAAAAGCTGTTTCCAGTCATGTTGTATAAAGGAATTGACTCCATACAGTGAGTGGCAAAAGTGGCATTTTCAGCCCGCGAAAAGCTGTTTTAGAGCATGAGAAACGGCTAGACTGCAGTTTTTCAAAACAATGTTTACAAACATGTTTCACTGTCAGATGCTGTTCAAATATGATAAATATGAAGGCAAAAGCTTTTTACAGTCACGTTGTATCAAGGAATTGACACCATACAGTAAGTGGCAAAAGTGGTATTTTCTGCCCGCGAAAAGCTGTTTTAGAGCATTAGAAATAGCAACAGTGCACTTTTTGAAAATCAATGTTTACAAACATTTTTCAGTGTCAGATGCTGTTCAAATATGATAAATATGAAGGCAAGAGCTGCTTCCAGTCAGGTTGTGTCAAGGAATTGACTCCATACAGTGAGTGGCAAAAGTGGCATTTTCAGCCCGCGAAAAGCTGTTTTAGAGCATGAGAAACAGGTAGACTGCAGTTTTTCAAAATCTATGTTTACAAACATGTTTCACTGTGAGATGCTGTTCAAATATGATAAATATGAAGGCAAAAGCTGTTTCCAGTCAGGTTGTGTCAAGGAATTGACTCCATGCAGTGAGTGGCAAAAGTGGCATTTTCAGCCCGCGAAAAGCTGTTTTAGAGCATTAGACATAGCAACAGTGCACAATTTGAAAATCAATGTTTACGAAACATATTTCACTGTCAGATGCTGTTCAAATATGATAAATATGAAGGCAAAAGCTGTTTCCAGTCACATTGTATCAAGGAATTGACTCCATACAGTGAGTGGCAAAAGTGGCATTTTCAGCCCGCGAAAAGCTGTTTTAGAGCATTAGACATAGCAACAGTTTACAATTTGAAAATCAATGTTTACAAACATGTTTGACTGTCAGATGCTGTTTAAATTTGATAAATATGAAGGCAAAAGCTTTTTCCAGTCACTTTGTATAAAGGAATTGACTCCATACAGTAAATGCAAAAGTGGCATTTTCAGTACGCGAAAAGCTGTTTTAAAGCAATAGAAATAGCAACAGTGCACAATTTGAAAATCAATGTTTACAAACATTTTTCACTGTCAGATGCTGTTCAAATATGATAGATATGAAGGCAAAAGCTGTTTCCAGTCACGTTGGATGGAGGATTTGACTCCATACAGTGAGTGGCAAAAGTGGCATTTTCAGCCCGCGAAAAGCTGTTTTAGAGCATTAGAAACAGGTAGACTGCAGTTTTTGAAAATCAATGTTTACAAACATGTTTCACTGTCAGATGCTGTTCAAATATGATAAATATGAAGGCAAAAGCTGTTTCCAGTCATGTTGTATCAAGGAATTGACTCCATACAGTGAGTGGCAAAAGTGGCATTTTCAGCCCGCGAAAAGCTGTTTTAGAGCATTAGACATAGCAACAGTGCACAATTTGAAAATCAATGTTTACAAACATGTTTCACTGTCAGATGCTGTTCAAATATGATAAATATGAAGGCAAAAGCTGTTTCCAGTCATGTTGTATAAAGGAATTTACTCCATACAGTGAGTGGCAAAAGTGGCATTTTCAGACCGCAAAAAGCTGTTTTAGAGCATTAGACATAGCAACAGTGCACAATTTGAAAATCAATGTTTACAAACATGTTTCACTGTCAGATGCTGTTCAAATATGATAGATATGAAGGCAAAAGCTGTTTCCAGTCACGTTGTATCAAGGAATTGACTCCATACAGTAAGTGGCAAAAGTGGCATTTTCAGCCCGCGAAAAGCTGTTTTAGAGCATGAGAGACGGCTAGACTGCAGTTTTTCAAAACAATGTTTACAAACATGTTTCACTGTCAGATGCTGTTCAAATATGATAAATATGAAGGCAAAAGCTGTTTTCAGTCACATTGTATCAAGGAATTGACTCCATACAGTGAGTTGCAAAAGTGGCATTTTCAGCCCGCGAAAAGCTGTTTTAGAGCATTAGACATAGCAACAGTTTACAATTTGAAAATCAATGTTTACAAACATGTTTGACTGTCACATGCTGTTTAAATGTGATAAATATGAAGGCAAAAGCTTTTTCCAGTCACTTTGTATAAAGGAATTGACTCCATACAGTAAATGCAAAAGTGGCATTTTCAGCCCGCGAAAAGCTGTTTTAAAGCAATAGAAATAGCAACAGTGCACAATTTTAAAATCAATGTTCACAAACATGTTTCACTGTCAGATGCTGTTCACATATGATAAATATGAAGGCAAAAGCTGTTTCCAGTCATGTTGTATGAAGGAATTTACTCCATACAGTGAGTGGCAAAAGTGGCATTTTCAGCCCGCGAAAAGCTGTTTTAGAGCATTAGAAATAGCAACAGTGCACTTTTTGAAAATCAATGTTTACAAACATGTTTCACTGTCAGATGCTGTTCAAATATGATAAATATGAAGGCAAAAGCTGTTTCCAGTCACGTTGTATCAAGGAATTTACTCCATACAGTGAGTGGCAAAAGTGGAATTTTCAGCCCGCGAAAAGCTGTTTTAGAGCATTAGACATAGCAACAGTGCACAATTTGAAAATCAATGCTTACAAACATGTTTCACTGTCAGATGCTGTTAAAATATGATAGATATGAAGGCAAAAGCTGTTTCCACTCACGTCGTATGAAGGAATTGACTCCATACAGTGAGTGGCAAAAGTGGCATTTTCAGACCGCGAAAAGATGTTTTAGAGCATTAGACATAGCAATAGTGCACAATTTGAAAATCAATGTTTACAAACATGTTTCACTGTCAGATGCTTTTAAAATATGATAGATATGAAGGCAAAAGCTGTTTCCAGTCACGTTGTATGAAGGAATTGACTCCATACAGTGAGTGGCAAAAGTGGCATTTTCAGCCCGCGAAAAGCTGTTTTAGAGCATGAGAAACAGGTAGACTGCAGTTTTTCAAAATCAATGTTTACAAACATGTTTCAATGTCAGATGCTGTTCAAATATGATAAATATGAAGGCAAAAGCTGTTTCCAGTCACGTTGTATGAAGGAATTGACTCCATACAGTGAGTGGCAAAAGTGGCATTTTCAGCCCGCGAAAAGCTGTTTTAGAGCAGTAGACATAGCAACAGTGCACAATTTGAAAATCAATGTTTACAAACATGTTTCACTGTCAGATGCTGTTCAAAATGATAGATATGAAGGCAAAACCTGTTTCCAGTCACTTTGTATGAAGGAATTGACTCCATACAGTGAGTGGCAAAAGTGGCATTTTCAGCCCGCGAAAAGCTGTTTTAGAGCATTAGACATAGCAACAGTTTACAATTTGAAAATGAATGTTTACAAACATGTTTGACTGTCAGATGCTGTTTAAATTTGATAAATATGAAGGCAAAAGCTTTTTCCAGTCACTTTGTATAAAGGAATTGACTCCATACAGTAAATGCAAAAGTGGCATTTTCAGCCCGCGAAAAGCTGTTTTAAAGCAATAGAAAGAGCAACAGTGCACAATTTGAAAATCAATGTTTACAAACATGTTTCACTGTCAGATGCTGTTCAAATATGATTGATATGAAGGCAAAACCTGTTTCCAGTCACGTTGTATGAAGGAATTGACTCCATACAGTGAGTGGCAAAAGTGGCATTTTCAGCCCGCAAAAAGCTGTTTTAGAGCATTAGAAACAGGTAGACTGCAGCTTTTCAAAATCAATGTTTACAAACATGTTTCACTGTCAGATGCTGTTCAAATATGATAAATATGAAGGCAAAAGCTGTTTCCAGTCATGTTGTATCAAGGAATTTACTCCATACAGTGAGTGGCAAAAGTGGCATTTTCAGCCCGCGAAAAGCTGTTTTAGAGCATTAGACATAGCAACAGTGCACAATTTGAAAATCAATGTTTACAAACATGTTTCACTGTCAGATGCTGTTCAAATATGATAAATATGAAGGCAAAAGCTGTTTCCAGTCATGTTGTATAAAGGAATTTACTCCATACAGTGAGTGGCAAAAGTGGCATTTTCAGACCGCAAAAAGCTGTTTTAGAGCATTAGACATAGCAACAGTGCACAATTTGAAAATCAATGTTTACAAACATGTTTCACTGTCAGATGCTGTTAAAATATGATAGATATGAAGGCAAAAGCTGTTTCCAGTCACGTTGTATCAAGGAATTGACACCATACAATATGTGGCAAAAGTGGCATTTTCAGCCCGCGAAAAGCTATTTTACAGCATGAGAAACAGGTAGACTGCAGTTTTTCAAAGTCAATGTTTACAAACATGTTTCACTGTCAGATGCTGTTCAAATATGATAAATATGAAGGCAAAAGCTATTTCCAGTCACGTTGTATGAAGGAATTGACTCCATACAGTAAGTGGCAAAAGTGGCATTTTCAGCCCGCGAAAAGCTGTTTTAGAGCATTAGACATAGCAACAGTTTACAATTTGAAAATCAATGTTTACAAACATATTTGACTGTCAGATGCTGTTTAAATTTGATAAATATGTAGGCAAAAGCTTTTTCCAGTCACTTTGTATAAAGGAATTGACTCCATACAGTAAATGCAAAAGTGGCATTTTCAGCCCGCGAAAAGCTGTTTTAAAGCAATAGAAATAGCAACAGTGCAAAATTTGAAAATCAATGTTTACAAACATGTTTCACTGTCAGATGCTGTTCAAATATGATAGATATGAAGGCATAACCTGTTTCCAGTCACGTTGTATGAAGGAATTGACTCCATACAGTGAGTGGCAAAAGTGGCATTTTCAGCCCGCGAAAAGCTGTTTTAGAGCATTAGAAACAGGTAGACTGCAGTTTTTCAAAATCAATGTTTACAAACATGTTTCACTGTCAGATGCTGTTCAAATATGATAAATATGAAGGCAAAAGCTGTTTCCAGTCACATTGTATCAAGAAATTGACTCCATACAGTAAATGCAAAAGTGGCATTTTCAGCCCGCGAAAAGCTGTTTTAAAGCAATAGAAATAGCAACAGTTTACAATTTGAAAATCAATGTTTACAAACATGTTTCACTGTCAGATGCTGTTCAAATATGATAAATATGAAGGCAAAAGCTTTTTCCAGTCACGTTGTATCAAGGAATTGACACCATACAGTTTGTGGCTAAAGTGGCATTTACAGCCCGCGAAAAGCTGTTTTAGAGCATCAGAAATAGCAACAGTGCACTTTTTGAAAATCAATGTTTACAAACATGTTTCACTGTCAGATGCTGTTCAAATATGATAAATATGAAGGCAATAGCTGTTTCCAGTCACGTTCTATGAAGGAATTGACTCCATGCAGTGAGTGGCAAAAGTGGCATTTTCAGCCCGCGAAAAGCTGTTTTAGAGCATGAAAAACAGGTAGACTGCAGTTTTTAAAAATCTATGTTTACAAACATGTTTCACTGTGAGATGCTGTTCAAATATGATAAATATGAAGGCAAAAGCTTTTTCCAGTCACGTTGTATCAAGGAATTGACTCCATACAGTGAGTGGCAAAAGTGGCATTTTCAGCCCGCGAAAAGCTGTTTTACAGCATGAGAAACAGGTAGACTGCAGTTTTTCAAAGTCAATTTTTACAAACATGTTTCACTGTCAGATGCTGTTCAAATATGATAAATATGAAGGCAAAAGCTGTTTCCAGTCACATTGTATCAAGGAATTGACTCCATACAGTGAGTGGCAAAAGTGGCATTTTCAGCCCGCGAAAAGCTGTTTTAGAGCATTAGAAATAGCAACAGTGCACTTTTTCAAAATCAATGTTTACAAACATGTTTCACTGTCAGATGCTGTTCAAATATGATAAATATGAAGGCAAAAGCTGTTTCCAGTCACGTTGTATCAAGGAATTTTCTCCATACAGTGAGTGGCAAAAGTGGCATTTTCAGCCCGCGAAAAGCTGTTTTAGAGCATTAGAAATAGCAACAGTGCACTTTTTGAAAATCAATGTTTACAAACATGTTTCACTGTCAGATGCTGTTCAAATATGATAAATATGAAGGCAACAGCTGTTTCCAGTCACGTTGTATCAAGGAATTGACTCCATACAGTGAGTGGAAAAAGTGGCATTTTCAGCCCGCGAAAAGCTGTTTTAGAGCATTAGACATAGCAACAGTGCACTTTTTGAAAATCAATGTTTACAAACATGTTTCACTGTCAGATGCTGTTCAAATATGATAAATATGAAGGCAATAGCTGTTTCCAGTCACGTTGTATCAAGGAATTGACTCCATACAATGAGTGGCAAAAGTGGCATTTTCAGCCCGCCAAAAGCTGTTTTACAGCATGAGAAACAGGTAGACTGCAGCTTTTCAAAGTCAATGTTTACAAACATGTTTCACTGTCAGATGCTGTTCAAAAATGATAGATATGAAGGCAAAAGCTTTTTCCAGTCACGTTGTATGAAGGAATTGACTCCATACAGTGAGTGGCAAAAGTGGCATTTTCAGCCCGCGAAAAGCTGTTTTAGAGCATGAGAAACAGGTATACTGCAGTTTTTCAAAATCAATGTTTACAAACATGTTTCACTGTCAGATGCTGTTCAAATATGATAAATATGAAGGCAAAAGCTGCTTCCAGTCATGTTGTATCAAGGAATTTACTCCATACAGTGATTGGCAAAAGTGGCATTTTCAGCCCGCGAAAAGCTGTTTTAGAGCATTAGAAACAGGTAGACTGCAGTTTTTCAAAATCAATGTTTACAAACATGTTTCACTGTCAGATGCTGTTCAAATATGATAAATATGAAGGCAAAAGCTGTTTCCAGTCACGTTGTATGAAGGAATTGACTCCATACAGTGAGTGGCAAAAGTGGAATTTTCAGCCCGCGAAAAGATGTTTTAGAGCATTAGACATAGCAACAGTGCACAATTTGAAAATCAATGTTTACAAACATGTTTCACTGTCAGATGCTGTTCAAATACGATAAATATGAAGGCAATAACTGTTTCCAGTCACGTTGTATCAAGGAATTGACTCCATCCATTAAGTGGCAAAAGTGGCATTTTCAGCCCGCGAAAAGCTGTTTTAGATCATTAGAAACAGGTTGACTGCAGTTTTTCAAAATCAATGTTTACAAACATGTTTCACTGTCAGATGCTGTTCAAATATGATAAATATGAAGGCAAAAGCTGTTTCCAGTCATGTTGTAAAAAGGAATTTACTCCATACAGTGAGTGGCAAAAGTGGCATTTTCAGACCGCGAAAAGCTGTTTTAGAGCATTAGACATAGCAACAGTGCACAATTTGAAAATCAATGTTTACAAACATGTTTCACTGTCAGATGCTGTTAAAATATGATAGATATGAAGGCAAAAGCTGTTTCCAGTCACGTTGTATGAAGGAACTGACTCCATGCAGTGAGTGCCAACAGTGGCATTTTCAGCCCGCGAAAAGCTGTTTTAGAGCAATAGACATAGCAACAGTTTACAATTTGAAAATCAATGTTTACAAATATGTTTCACTGTCAGATGCTGTTAAAACATGATAGATATGAAGGCAAAAGCTGTTTCCAGTCACGTTGTATCAAGGAATTGACTCCATACAGTAAGTGGCAAAAGTGGCATTTTCAGCCCGCGAAAAGCTGTTTTAGAGCATGAGAGACGGCTAGACTGCAGTTTTTCAAAACAATGTTTACAAACATGTTTCACTGTCAGATGCTGTTAAAAAATGATAGATATGAAGGCAAAAGCTGTTTCCAGTCACGTTGTATCAAGGAATTGACACCATACAGTATGTGGCTTAAGTGGCATTTTCAGCCCGCGAAAAGCTGTTTTAGAGCATTAGAAATAGCAACAGTGCACTTTTTCAAAATCAATGTTTACAAACACTTTTCACTGTCAGATGCTGTTCAAAAATGATAAATATGAAGGCAAAAGCTGTTTCCAGTCAGGTTGTGTCAAGGATTTGACTCCATGCAGTAAGTGGCAAAAGTGGCATTTTCAGCCCGCGAAAAGCTGTTTTAGAGCATTAGACATAGCAACAGTGCACAATTTGAAAATCAATGTTTACAAACATGTTTCACTGTCAGATGCTGTTCAAATATGATAAATATGAAGGCAAAAGCTGTTTCCAGTCATGTTGTATCAAGGAATTTACTCCATACAGTGAGTGGCAAAAGTGGCATTTTCAGCCCGCGAAAAGCTGTTTTAGAGCATTAGACATAGCAAAAGTTTACAATTTGAAAATCAATGTTTACAAACATGTTTGACTGTCAGATGCTGTTTAAATATGATAAATATGAAGGCAAAAGCTTTTTCCAGTCACTTTGTATAAAGGAATTGACTCCATAAAGTAAATGCAAAAGTGGCATTTTCAGCCCGCTAAAAGCTGTTTTAAAGCAATAGAAATAGCAACAGTGCACAATTTGAAAATCAATGTTTACAAACATGTTTCACTGTCAGATGCTGTTCAAATATGATAGATATGAAGGCAAAACCTGTTTCCAGTCACGTTGTATGAAGGAATTGACTCCATACAGTGAGTGGCAAAAGTGGCATTTTCAGCCCGCGAAAAGCTGTTTTAGAGCATTAGAAACAGGTAGACTGCAGTTTTTCAAAATCAATGTTTACAAACATTTTCACTGTCAGATGCTGTTCAAAAATGATAAATATGAAGGCAAAAGCTGTTTCCAGTCAGGTTGTGTCAAGGAATTGACTCCATGCAGTGAGTGGCAAAAGTGGCATTTTCAGCCCGCGAAAAGCTGTTTTAGAGCATTAGAAATAGCAACTGCACAATTTGAAAATCAATGTTTACAAACATGTTTCACTGTCAGATGCTGTTCAAATATGATAAATATGAAGGCAAAAGCTGTTTCCAGTCACATTGTATCAAGGAATTGACTCCATACAGTGAGTGGCAAAAGTGGCATTTTCAGCCCGCGAAAAGCTGTTTTAGAGCATTAGACATAGCAACAGTTTACAATTTGAAAATCAATGTTTACAAACATGTTTGACTGTCACATGCTTCATATTCATTTTCATAAATATGAAGGCAAAAGCTTTTTCCAGTCACTTTGTATAAAGGAATTGACTCCATACAGTAAATGCAAAAGTGGCATTTTCAGCCCGCGAAAAGCTGTTTTAAAGCAATAGAAATAGCAACAGTGCACAATTTGAAAATCAATGTTTACAAACATGTTTCACTGTCAGATGCTGTTCAAATATGATAGATATGAAGGCAAAACCTGTTTCCAGTCACGTTGTATGAAGGAATTGACTCCATACAGTGAGTGGCAAAAGTGGCATTTTCAGCCCGCGAAAAGCTGTTTTAGAGCATTAGAAACAGGTAGACTGCAGTTTTTCAAAATCAATGTTTACAAACATGTTTCACTGTCAGATGCTGTTCAAATATGATAAATATGAAGGCAAAAGCTGTTTCCAGTCATGTTGTATCAAGGAATTTACTCCATACAGTGAGTGGCAAAAGTGGCATTTTCAGAACGCGAAAAGCTGTTTTAGAGCATTAGACATAGCAACAGTGCACAATTTGAAAATCAATGTTTACAAACATGTTTCACTGTCAGATGCTGTTCAAATATGATAAATATGAAGGCAAAAGCTGTTTCCAGTCACATTGTATCAAGGAATTGACTCCATACAGTGAGTGGCAAAAGTGGCATTTGCAGCCCGCGAAAAGCTGTTTTAGAGCATGAGAAACAGGTAGACAGCAGATATTCAAAATCAATGTTTACAAACATGTTTCACTGTCAGATGCTGTTCAAATATGATAAATATGAAGGCAAAAGCTGTTTTCCAGTCATGTTGTGTCAAGGAATTGAATCCATACAGTGAGTGGCAAAAGTGGCATTTTCAGCCCGCGAAAAGCTCATTTAGAGCATTAGACATAGCAACGGTGCACAATTTGAAAATCAATGTTTACAAACATGTTTCACTGTCAGATGCTGTTCAAATATGATAAATGTGAAGGCAAAAGCTGTTTCCAGTCAAGTTGTGTCAAGGAATTGACTCCATACAGTAAGTGGCAAAAGTGGCATTTGCAGCCCGCGAAAAGCTGTTTTAGAGCATGAGAAACAGGTAGACTGCAGATATTCAAAATCAATGTTTATAAACATGTTTCACTGTCAGATGCTGTTCAAATATGATAAATATGAAGGCAAAAGCTTTTTCCAGTCACGTTGTATCAAGGAATTGACACCATACAGTATGTGGCTAAAGTGGCATTTACAGCGCGCGAAAAGCTGTTTTAGAGCATTAGAAATAGCAACAGTGCACTTTTTGAAAATCAATGTTTACAAACATGTTTCACTGTCAGATGCTGTTCAAATATGATAAATATGAAGGCAAAAGCTGTTTCCAGTCACGGTATATGAAGGAATTGACTCCATACAGTTGAGTGGCAAAAGTGGAATTTTCAGCCAGCTGTTTTAGAGCATAGAAACAGGTGACTGCAGTTTTTCAAAATCAATGTTTACAAACATGTTTCACTGTCAGATGCTGTTCAAATATGATAAATATGAAGGCAAAAGCTGCTTCCAGTCAGGTTGTGTCAAGGAATTGACTCCATACAGTGAGTGGCAAAAGTGGCATTTTCAGCCCGCGAAAAGCTGTTTTAGAGCATGAAAAACAGGTAGACTGCAGTTTTTAAAAATCTATGTTTACAAACATGTTTCACTGTGAGATGCTGTTCAAATATGATAAAGATGAAGCCAAATGCTTTTTCCAGTCACGTTGTATCAAGGAATTGACTCCATACAGTGAGTGGCAAAAGTGGCATTTGCAGCCCGCGAAAAGCTGTTTTAGAGCATGAGAAACAGGTAGACTGCAGTTTTTCAAAATCAATGTTTACAAACAATTTTCACTGTCAGATGCTGTTCAAAAATGACAAATTTGAAGGCAAAAGCTGTTTCCAGTCAGGTTGTGTCAAGGATTTGACTCCATGCATTAAGTGGCAAAAGTGGCATTTTCAGCCCGCGAAAAGCTGTTTTAGAGCATTAGACATAGCAACAGTGCACTTTTTTAAAATCAATGTTTACAAACATGTTTCACTGTCAGATGCTGTTCAAATATGATAAATATGAAGGCAATAGCTGTTTCCAGTCACTTTGTATCAAGGAATTGACTCCATACAGTGAGTGGCAAAAGTGGCATTTTCAGCCCGCCAAAAGCTGTTTTACAGCATGAGAAACAGGTAGACTGCAGTTTTTTAAAGTCAATGTTTACAAACATGTTTCACTGTCAGATGCTGTTCAAATATGATAAATATGAAGGCAAAAGCTGTTTCCAGTCACGTTGTATGAAGGAATTGACTCCATACAGTGAGTGGCAAAAGTGGCATTTTCAGCCCGCGAAAAGCTGTTTTAGAGCGTGAGAAACAGGTAGACTGCAGTTTTTCAAAATCAATGTTTACAAACAATTTTCACTGTCAGATGCTGTTCTAAAATGATAAATTTGAAGGCAAAAGCTGTTTCCAGTCAGGTTGTGTCAAGGATTTGACTCCATGCATTAAGTGGCAAAAGTGGCATTTTCAGCCCGCGAAAAGCTGTTTTAGAGCATTAGAGAGAGCAACAGTGCACTTTTTCAAAATCAATGTTTACAAACATGTTTCACTGTATGATGCTGTTCAAATATGATAAATATGAAGGCAAAAGCTGTTTCAGTCACGTTGTATCAAGGAATTGACTCCATACAGTGAGTGGCAAAAGTGGCATTTTCAGACCGCAAAAAGCTGTTTTAGAGCATTAGACATAGCAACAGTGCACAATTTGAAAATCAATGTTTACAAACATGTTTCACTGTCAGATGCTGTTCAAATATGATAAATATGAAGGCAGAAGCTGTTTCCAGTCACGTTGCATCAAGGAATTGACTCCATACAGTGAGTGGCAAAAGTGGCATTTTCAGCCCGCGAAAAGCTGTTTTACAGCATGAGAAACAGGTAGACTGCAGTTTTTTAAAATCAATGTTTACAAACATGTTTCACTGTCAGATGCTGTTCAAAAATGATAAATATGAAGGCAAAACCTGTTTCCAGTCATGTTGTATCAAGGAATTGACTCCATGCAGTGAGTGGCAAAAGTGGCATTTTCAGCCCGCGAAAAGCTGTTTTAGAGCATGAGAAACAGGTAGACTGCAGTTTTTTAAAATCAATGTTTACAAACATGTTTCACTGTCAGATGCTGTTCAAAAATGATAAATTTGAAGGCAAAAGCTGTTTCCAGTCAGGTTGTGTCAAGGATTTGACTCCATGCATTAAGTGGCAAAAGTGGCATTTTCAGCCCGCGAAAAGCTGTTTTAGAGCATTAGACATAGCAACAGTGCACAATTTGAAAATCAATGTTTACAAACATGTTTCACTGTCAGATGCTGTTCAAATATGATAAATATGAAGGCAAAAGCTGTTTCCAGTCACATTGTATCAAGGAATTGACTCCATACAGTGAGTTGCAAAAGTGGCATTTTCAGCCCGCGAAAAGCTGTTTTAGAGCATTAGACATAGCAACAGTGCACAATTTGAAAATCAATGTTTACAAACATGTTTGACTGTCACATGCTGTTTAAATATGATAAATGTAAAGAGAGCAAAAAGCTTTTTCCAGTCAAAACGTTGTATAAAAGATTGACTCCATACAGTAAATGCAAAAGTGGCATTTCCTGCTTGTCTGTTTTAAAGCAATAGAAATAGCAACCCACAGTGCAATTTAAAATCCCAATGTTCACAAACATGAAACTGCTGTCAGATGCTGTTGAAATATGATAGATATGAAGGCAAAACCTGTTTCCAGTCAGCGCGGAAGGGTCCAGGCTCCATACAGTGATGAAAGCAAGTGGCACTCAGCGGCTGTTTTAGGCGTTAGAAACAGACTGCAGTTTTTAAGTAAAGTGTTTACAAACATGTTTCACTGTAAGATGCTGTTCAAATATGATAAATGTGAAGGCAAAAGCTGTTTCCAGTCACGTTGTATCAAGGAATTGACTCCATGCAGTGAGCGGCAAAAGTCGCATTTTCAGCCCGCGAAAAGCTGTTTTAGAGCATTAGAGAGAGCAACAGTGCACTTTCTCAAAATCAATGTTTACAAACATGTTTCACTGTCAGATGCTGTTCAAATATGATAGATATGAAGGCAAAAGCTTTTTCCAGTCACGTTGTATCAAGGAATTGACACCATACAGTATGTGGCTGAAGTGGCATTTTCAGCCCGCGAAAAGCTGTTTTAGAGCATTAGATATAGCAACAGTGCACTTTTTCAAAATCAATGTTTACAAACATGTTTCACTGTCAGATGCTGTTCAAATATGATAAATATGAAGGCAATAGCTGTTTCCAGTCACGTTCTATCAAGGAATTGACTCCATACATTGAGTGGCAAAAGTGGCATTTTCAGCCAGCGAAAAGCAGTTTTAGAGCATGAGAAACAGGTAGACTGCAGTTTTTCAAAATCAATGTTTACAAACATGTTTCACTGTCAGATGCTGTTCAAATATGATAAATATGAAGGCAAAGCTGTTTCCAGTCACGTTGTATCAAGGAATTGACTCCATCCAGTAAGTATCAAAAGTGGCATTTTCAGCCCGCGAAAAGCTGTTTTAGAGCATTAGACATAGCAACAGTGCACAATTTGAAAATCAATGTTTACAAACATGTTTCACTGTCAGATGCTGTTCAAATATGATAAATATGAAGGCAATAGCTGTTTCCAGTCACGTTGTATCAAGGAATTGACTCCATACAGTGAGTGGCAAAAGTGGCATTTTCAGCCCGCGAAAAGCTGTTTTAGAGCATGAGAGACGGCTAGACTGCAGCTTTTCAAAGTCCATGTTTACAAACATGTTTCACTGTCAGATGCTGTTCAAATATGATAGATATGAAGGCAAAAGCTTTTTCCAGTCACGTTGTATGAAGGAATTGACTCCATACAGTGAGTGGCAAAAGTGGAATTTTCAGCCCGCGAAAAGATGTTTTAGAGCATTAGACATAGCAACAGTGCACAATTTGAAAATCAATGTTTACAAACATGTTTCACTGTCAGATGCTGTTCAAATATGATAAATATGAAGGCAATAACTGTTTCCAGTCACGTTGTATCAAGGAATTGACTCCATACAGTAAGTGGCAAAAGTGGCATTTTCAGCCCCGAAAAGCTGTTTTAGAGCATTAGAAACAGGTTGACTGCAGTTTTTCAAAATCAATGTTTACAAACATGTTTCACTGTCAGATGCTGTTCAAATATGATAAATATGAAGGCAAAAGCTGTTTCCAGTCACGTTGTATCAAGGAATTGACTCCATACAGTGAGTGGCAAAAGTGCCATTTTCAGCCCGCGAAAAGCTGTTTTAAAGCAATAGAAATAGCAACAGTGCACAATTTGAAAATCAATGTTTACAAACATGTTTCACTGTCAGATGCTGTTCAAATATGATAGATATGAAGGCAAAACCTGTTTCCAGTCACGTTGTATCAAGGAATTGACTCCATACAGTGAGTGGCAAAAGTGGCATTTTCAGCCCGCGAAAAGCTGTTTTAGAGCATTAGAAACAGGTAGACTGCAGTTTTTCAAAATCAATGTTTACAAACATGTTTCACTGTCAGATGCTGTTCAAATATGATAAATATGAAGGCAAAAGCTGTTTCCAGTCATGTTGTATCAAGGAATTTACTCCATACAGTGATTGGCAAAAGTGGCATTTTCAGCCCGCGAAAAGCTGTTTTAGAGCATGAGAGACGGCTAGACTGCAGTTTTTCAAAACAATGTTTACAAACATGTTTCACTGTCAGATGCTGTTCAAATATGATAAATATGAAGGCAAAATCTTTTTCCAGTCACGTTGTATCAAGGAATTGACTCCATACAGTAAATGCAAAAGTGGCATTTTCAGCCCGCGAAAAGCTGTTTTAAAGCAATAGAAATAGCAACAGTGCACAATTTTAAAATCAATGTTCACAAACATGTTTCACTGTCAGATGCTGTTGAAATATGATAGATATGAAGGCAAAACCTGTTTCCAGTCACGTTGTATGAAGGAATTGACTCCATACAGTGAGTGGCAAAAGTGGCATTTTCAGCCGGCGAAAAGCTGTTTTAGAGCGTTAGAAACAGGTAGACTGCAGTTTTTCAAAATCAATGTTTACAAACATGTTTCACTGTCAGATGCTGTTCAAATATGAAAAATATGAAGGCAACGGCTGTTTCCAGTCACGTTGTATCATGTAATGGACTCCATTCAGTGAGTGGCAAAAGTGGCATTTTCAGACAGCGAAAAGCTGTTTTAGAGCATTAGAAATAGCAACAGTGCACTTTTTCAAAATCAATGTTTACAAACATGTTTCACTGTCAGATGCTGTTCAAATATGTTAAAAAATGAAGGCTAAAGCTGTTTCCAGTCACGTTGTATCAAGGAATTGACTCCATACAGTGAGCGGCAAAAGTCGCATTTTCAATCCCGCTAAAAGCCGTTTTAGAGCAGTAGAAAGAGCAACGGTGCACTTTTTGAAAATCAATGTTTCC
Source organism: Dascyllus trimaculatus (assembly GCA_024666655.1). Classification (NCBI taxonomy): domain Eukaryota; kingdom Metazoa; phylum Chordata; class Actinopteri; family Pomacentridae; genus Dascyllus; species Dascyllus trimaculatus. Next base: position 35,648 of record JAMOIN010000972.1, read on the forward strand.
AAACATGTTTCACTCTCAGATGCGGTTCAAATATGTTTAATATGAAGGCAAAAGCTGTTTCCAGTCACGTTGTATCAAGGAATTGACTCCATACAGTGAGTGGCAAAAGTGGCATTTGCAGCCCGCGAAAAGCTGTTTTAGAGCATTAGACATAGCAACAGTTTACAATTTGAAAATCAATGTTTACAAATATGTTTCACTGTCAGATGCTGTTCAAATATGATAAATATGAAGGCAAAAGCTTTTTCCAGTCACTTTGTATAAAGGAATTGACTCCATACAGTAAATGGCAAAAGTGGCATTTTCAGCCCGCGAAAAGCTGTTTTAGAGCATTAGACATAGCAACAGTGCACAATTTGAAAATCAATGTTTACAAACATGTTTGACTGTCAGATGCTGTTTAAATATGATAAATATGAAGGCAAAAGCTGTTTCCAGTCACGTTGTATCAAGGAATTGACTCCATACAGTGAGTGGCAAAAGAGGCATTTTCAGCCCGCCAAAAGCTGTTTTACAGCATGAGAAACAGGTAGACTGCAGCTTTTCAAAGTCAATGTTTACAAACATGTTTCACTGTCAGATGCTGTTCAAATATGATAGATATGAAGGCAAAAGCTTTTTCCAGTCACGTTGTATGAAGGAATTGACTCCATACAGTGAGTGGCAAAAGTGGCATTTTCAGCCCGCGAAAAGCTGTTTTAGAGCATTAGAAACAGGTTGACTGCAGTTTTTCAAAATCAATGTTTACAAACATGTTTCACTGTCAGATGCTGTTCAAATATGATAAATATGAAGGCAAAAGCTGTTTCCAGTCATGTTGTATCAAGGAATTTACTCCATACAGTGAGTGGCAAAAGTGGCATTTTCAGCCCGCCAAAAGCTGTTTTAGAGCATTAGACATAGCAACAGTCCACAATTTGAAAATCAATGCTTACAAACATGTTTCACTGTCAGATGCTGTTCAAATATGATAGATATGAAGGTAAAAGCTGTTTCCAGTCACGTTGTATGAAGGAATTGACTCCATACAGTGAGTGGCAAAAGTGGAATTTTCAGCCCGCGAAAAGCTGTTTTAGAGCATTAGACATAGCAACAGTGCACAATTTGAAAATCAATGTTTACAAACATGTTTCACTGTCAGATGCTGTTCAAATATGATAAATATGAAGGCAATAACTGTTTCCAGTCACGTTGTATCAAGGAATTGACTCCATACAGTAAGTGGCAAAAGTGGCATTTTCAGCCCGCGAAAAGCTGTTTTAGAGCATTAGAAACAGGTTGACTGCAGTTTTTCAAAATCAATGTTTACAAACATGTTTCACTGTCAGATGCTGTTCAAATATGATAAATATGAAGGCAAAAGCTGTTTCCAGTCACATTGTATCAAGGAATTGACTCCATACAGTGAGTGGCAAAAGTGGCATTTTCAGCCCGCGAAAAGCTGTTTTAGAGCATTAGACATAGCAACAGTTTACAATTTGAAAATCAATGTTTACAAACATGTTTGACTGTCACATGCTTCATATTCATTTTCATAAATATGAAGGCAAAAGCTTTTTCCAGTCACTTTGTATAAAGGAATTGACTCCATACAGTAAATGCAAAAGTGGCATTTTCAGCCCGCGAAAAGCTGTTTTAAAGCAATAGAAATAGCAACAGTGCACAATTTGAAAATCAATGTTTACAAACATGTTTCACTGTCAGATGCTGTTCAAATATGATAGATATGAAGGCAAAAGCTGTTTCCAGTCACGTTGTATCAAGGAATTGACTCCATACAGTGAGTGGCAAAAGTGGCATTTTCAGCCCGCGAAAAGCTGTTTTAGAGCGTTAGAAACAGGTAGACTGCAGTTTTTCAAAGTCAATGTTTACAAACATGTTTCACTGTCAGATGCTGTTCAATTATGATAGATATGAAGGCAAAAGCTTTTTCCAGTCACGTTGTATGAAGGAATTGACTCCATACAGTGAGTGGCAAAAGTGGCATTTTCAGCCCGCGAAAAACTGTTTTAGAGCATTAGACATTGCAAAAGTTTACAATTTGAAAATCAATGTTTACAAACATGTTTGACTGTCAGATGCTGTTTAAATATGATAAATATGAAGGCAAAAGCTTTTTCCAGTCACTTTGTATAAAGGAATTGACTCCATCCAGTAAATGCAAAAGTGGCATTTTCAGCCCGCGAAAAGCTGTTTTAAAGCAATAGAAATAGCAACAGTACACAATTTTAAAATCAATGTTTACAAACATGTTTCACTGTCAGATGCTGTTCAAATATGATAGATATGAGCAAAACCTGTTTCCAGTCACGTTGTATGAAGGAATTGACTCCATACAGTGAGTGGCAAAAGTGGCATTTTCAGCCCGCGAAAAGCTGTTTTAGAGCATTAGAAACAGGTAGACTGCAGTTTTTCAAAATCAATATTTACAAACATGTTTCACTGTCAGATGCTGTTCAAATATGATAAATATGAAGGCAAAAGCTGTTTCCAGTCACGTTGTATGAAGGAATTGACTCCATACAGTGAGTGGCAAAAGTGGAATTTTCAGCCCGCGAAAAGATGTTTTAGAGCATTAGACATAGCAACAGTGCACAATTTGAAAATCAATGTTTACAAACATGTTTCACTGTCAGATGCTGTTCAAATACGATAAATATGAAGGCAATAACTGTTTCCAGTCACGTTGTATCAAGGAATTGACTCCATCCATTAAGTGGCAAAAGTGGCATTTTCAGCCCGCGAAAAGCTGTTTTAGATCATTAGAAACAGGTTGACTGCAGTTTTTCAAAATCAATGTTTACAAACATGTTTCACTGTCAGATGCTGTTCAAATATGATAAATATGAAGGCAAAAGCTGTTTCCAGTCATGTTGTATCAAGGAATTTACTCCATACAGTGAGTGGCAAAAGTGGCATTTTCAGACCGCGAAAAGCTGTTTTAGAGCATTAGACATAGCAACAGTGCACAATTTGAAAATCAATGTTTACAAACATGTTTCACTGTCAGATGCTGTTAAAATATGATAGATATGAAGGCAAAAGCTGTTTCCAGTCACGTTGTATGAAGGAACTGACTCCATGCAGTGAGTGCCAACAGTGGCATTTTCAGCCCGCGAAAAGCTGTTTTAGAGCAATAGACATAGCAACAGTTTACAATTTGAAAATCAATGTTTACAAATATGTTTCACTGTCAGATGCTGTTAAAATATGATAGATATGAAGGCAAAAGCTGTTTCCAGTCACGTTGTATCAAGGAATTGACTCCATACAGTGAGTGGCAAAAGTGGAATTTTCAGCCCGCGAAAAGCTGTTTTAGAGCATGAGAGACGGCTAGACTGCAGTTTTTCAAAACAATGTTTACAAACATGTTTCACTGTCAGATGCTGTTAAAATATGATAGATATGAAGGCAAAAGCTGTTTCCAGTCACGTTGTATCAAGGAATTGACTCCATACAGTGAGTGGCAAAAGTGGCATTTTCAGCCCGCGAAAAGCTGTTTTAGAGCATGAGAGACGGCTAGACTGCAGTTTTTCAAAACAATGTTTACAAACATGTTTCACTGTCAGATGCTGTTCAAATATGATAAATATGAAGGCAAAAGCTTTTTCCAGTCACGTTGTATCAAGGAATTGACACCATACAGTATGTGGCTGAAGTGGCATTTACAGCGCGCGAAAAGCTGTTTTACAGCATTAGAAATAGCAACAGTGCACTTTTTGAAAATCAATGTTTACAAACATGTTTCACTGTCAGATGCTGTTCAAATATGATAAATATGAAGGCAAAAGCTGTTTCCAGTCACGTTGTATGAAGGAATTGACTCCATACAGTGAGTGGCAAAAGTGGCATTTTCAGCCCGCGAAAAGCTGTTTTAGAGCATGAGAAACAGGTAGACTGCAGTTTTTCAAAATCAATGTTTACAAACATGTTTCACTGTCAGATGCTGTTCAAATATGATAAATATGAAGGCAAAAGCTGCTTCCAGTCAGGTTGTGTCAAGGAATTGACTCCATACAGTGAGTGGCAAAAGTGGCATTTTCAGCCCGCGAAAAGCTGTTTTAGAGCATGAGAAACAGGTAGACTGCAGTTTTTAAAAATCTATGTTTACAAACATGTTTCACTGTGAGATGCTGTTCAAATATGATAAATATGAAGGCAAAAGCTGTTTCCAGTCACGTTGTATCAAGGAATTGACTCCATACAGTGAGTGGCAAAAGTGGCATTTTCAGCCCGCGAAAAGCTGTTTTACAGCATGAGAAACAGGTAGACTGCAGTTTTTCAAAGTCAATGTTTACAAACATGTTTCACTGTCAGATGCTGTTCAAATATGATAGATATGAAGGCAAAACCTGTTTCCAGTCACGTTGTATGAAGGAATTGACTCCATACAGTGAGTGGCAAAAGTGGCATTTTCAGCCCGCGAAAAGCTGTTTTAGAGCATTAGAAATAGCAACAGTGCACTTTTTGAAAATCAATGTTTACAAACACTTTTCACTGTCAGATACTGTTCAAAAATTATAAATATGAAGGCAAAAGCTGTTTCCAGTCAGGTTGTGTCAAGGATTTGACTCCATGCAGTAAGTGGCAAAAGTGGCATTTTCAGCCCGCGAAAAGCTGTTTTAGAGCATTAGACATAGCAACAGTGCACAATTTGAAAATCAATGTTTACAAACATGTTTCACTGTCAGATGCTGTTCAAATATGATAAATATGAAGGCAAAAGCTGTTTCCAGTCACATTGTATCAAGGAATTGACTCCATACAGTGAGTGGCAAAAGTGGCATTTTCAGCCCGCGAAAAGCTGTTTTAGAGCATTAGACATAGCAACAGTTTACAATTTGAGAATCAATGTTTACAAACATGTTTCACTGTCAGATGCTGTTTAAATATGATAAATATGAAGGCAAAAGCTTTTTCCAGTCACTTTGTATAAAGGAATTGACTCCATACAGTAAATGCAAAAGTGGCATTTTCAGCCCGCGAAAAGCTGTTTTAAAGCAATAGAAATAGCAACAGTGCAGTTTTTGAAAATCAATGTTTACAAACATGTTTCACTGTCAGATGCTGTTCAAATAACAGTAAATATGAAGGCAAAAGCTGTTTCCAGTCACGTTGTATCAAAGAATTTATTCCATACAGTAAGTGGCAAAAGTGGCATTTTCAGCCCGCGAAAAGCTGTTTTAGAGTATGAGAAACAGGTAGACTGCAGTTTTTCAAAAAAATGTTTACAAACATGTTTCACTGTTAGATGCTGTTCAAATATGATAAATATGAAGGCAAAAGCTGTTTCCAGTCACGTTGTATTAAAGAATTGACTCGATACAGTAAGTGGCAAAAGTGGCCTTTTCAGCCCGCAAAAAGCTGTTTTAGAGCATGAGAAACAGCAAGACTGTAGGTTTTCAAAATCAATGTTTACAAACATGTTTTTTTCACTGTCAGATGCTGTTCAAATAGAGTAAATGTGAAATAAGCTGTTTCCAGTCACGTTGTATCAAGGAATTGACTCTAATACAGTGAGTGGCAAAAGTGGCATTTCAGCCCATGAACAGCTGTTTTGGAAACGTGCAATGTGATGCACTTTGAAAATCAATTTTTACAAACATGTTTCACTGTCAGATGCTGTTCAAATATGATAAATATGAAGGCTATAGCTGTTTCCAGTCACGTTGTATCAAGGAATTAATCCATACAGTAAGTGGCAAAAGTGGCATGATCAGCCCGCGAAAAGCTCTTTTACAGCTTTAGGAACAGCTAGACTGCAGTTTTTCAAAATCAATGTTTACAAACATGTTTCACTGTCAGATGCTGTTCAAATATGATAAATATGAAGGCAAAAGCTGTTTCCAGTCACGTTGTATCAAGGAATTGACTCCATACAGTAAGTGGCAAAAGTGGCATTTTCAGCCCGCGAATAGCTATTTTAGAGCAATAGAAACGGGTAGACTGCAGTTTTTGAAAATCAATGTTCACAAACATGTTTCACTGTCAGATGCTGTTCAAATATGATAAATATGAAGGCAAAAGCTGTTTCCAGTCACGTTGTATCAAGGAATTGACTCCATACAGTGAGTGGCAAAAGTGGCATTTTCAGCCTGCGAAAAGCTGTTTTCGAGCATGAGAAACAGGTAGACTGCACTTTTTCAAAATCAATGTTTACAAACATGTTTCACTGTCAGATGCTGTTCAAATATGATATAAATATGAAGGCAGAAGCTTTTTCCAGTCACGTTGTATCAAGGAATTGACACCATACAGTATCTGGCAAAAGTGGCATTTTCAGCCCGCGAAAAGCTGTTTTACAGCATGAGAAACAGGTAGACTGCAGTTTTTCAAAGTCAATGTTTACAAACATTTTTCACTGTCAGATGCTGTTCAAATATGATAAATATGAAGGCAAAAGCTGTTTCCAGTCAGGTTGTGTCAAGGAATTGACTCCATGCAGTGAGTGGCAAAAGTGGCATTTTAAGCCCACGAAAAGCTGTTTTAGAGCATTAGAAATAGCAACAGTGCACTTTTTGAAAATCAATGTTTACAAACATGTTTCACTGTCAGATGCTGTTCAAATATTATAAATATGAAGGCAAAAGATGTTTTCCAGTCATGTTGTGTCAAGGAATTGAATCCATACAGTGAGTGGCAAAAGTGGCATTTTCAGCCGGCGACAAGCTGTTTTAGAGCAATAGACATAGCAACAGTGCACAATTTGAAAATCAATTTTTACAAACATGTTTCACTGTCAGATGCTGTTCAAATATGA
>JAMOIN010000320.1:0-42389 GCA_024666655.1 Dascyllus trimaculatus
CTGATGCCGATTTTACCCAAACTGTTTTGTTTGATAACTGCATTTTTGGGGGAGCATATCTGAGTACTGTTGTACATGCTCCAGTATCACATAAACAGTTAAAATCTTTACCATTAAAGCTTAGTTTTCTCATTGGCGATGTGTCCTGTGAACTCATTTGTAGCAGATTGTGTATGTCTAAATGTAGCTCATTGTTTTCTTCCCTTTTGTTTTGACCGTGGTGTTTTATTGAGTCTTCAGTGCTCACTGATTTCTCTGTCTCTGTTTTTTCTAGTCATGCTCTTTGTTCACTGGGGCAGTCTTTTGCCAGGTGTCCAGGTTTATGACAAGTAAAACACCTGTTTTCTTTTCGATCTTTGTTTCTTTGATATTCGTAGTCTTGGTATCTCTTGTCTTGGGGCCTATAGCCACCACGTCCTCGTCCACGTCCACGGCCTCTGCCATGATATTGGTGTGGTCTGCTTTGATATGCTATGACACCTGCCTTCTCGGTGCTAACATAATTGCCTTGTTGTTGGCGTTTAATGACATCTGCTGCATGGGTTGCTTGTTCTACAGCCTGTAACTTTGTGCAATCCCTCTCATTTTGCTTATAAAATCATCTGCTCCACCCTGTCCTGATGATGGGTGGCTGGCATCTTGCGTTGCTTTTTTACGGTCATGAGCACTCCATGGTCTATAAACATGTATAGTTTTGTCTGGGTCGGCTCCTTGACCTTCTCCACGGTCCATACCAAATCGTGGGTTAGCTACTTCCACGAGTGGGTACTGACCAGGAGTTGGACTACAGTAGTCGCATTCTGAGGTGTCTGAGTCATTTTCTGACGTGTCAGTATCACCATTATAGTCACCTCTGTATTTTTCTTAATGTTTTTCTAACATTTGGATGGGATACAGAGTCTTTTTATCTGGGGTGGTACTGTATTTCCATCCCCATCTGAGTTGTTTTTTCTTTTTTTTCTTCTTTCTAAATCTAACTGTTTGTCGCTCTTATCTTATGGTGCAGGCTCTGCAGCTGCCTCACCATTCCCTTCTCTGTCAAGGTCACGGGCTCGTGGTTTACTCGCCTGAGTTTCCTCATCTGCCTTCACGCCTACGCTCATAACATTTGCTGTCTTCTTTTGTAACTTTTTTCGTTCCTTTCTCTCTTGACTGATTTCTGTTTTTAGTTACACTTGTAATCCTAATATTTCTTTTGTGTATTCCTTACTTTCACTACCTCCCATTTTGTACTTTTACTGGATATTTAAACAGTCAATTCTAAACATTAATTGTTCAGCGTCTTCTAATAGAATTACTGTTGAGGTTCTAATTATTGGTTTATCTGAGTCAATATGTATTCTGCAATATGTACAACGTACCGTGGAAGTTGAATGATCTGACCAAAAATACTCTCTCTCTTTTGGTTTGTCTTTGTTTGAATTTACAAAACTTACTATTATCAATTCACTAGAATTTTCCGTCATTTATTCACTATGATTTTCAAGGAAGAGTTTCTTACATATGAGAGAAAGTGAGTGCAGTGGATCTCCCAAGCTTCTACACTGACTAATACAGTGCGGGGAAAGCTGACTCAAATCCTCATGTATACTTCAGTCTTCCAAAAAAAAAAAAAAAAATAAGGTAGACAAGAACTTCCTATGTTCTTATAATAGTCTTACCTTCATTCACACAAAATCCACACTCTCATCAGGGAAAATTACCTTATTCCCTATGAGGACCCAGTCCTCCTGCGCAGTTTTATTTTACTTATTTCAGTACTTATGAGGAGCCACTCCTCTTAAATGTCCTTGTCCAATTTTACAGTACTTAAACGCTTTGTGCAGGATTTTACCTACGATTAAAACCCTTAAAAACCCAGCCTAATCTAGAATTTTAGCTATGGTCAAAATTCTCAAAACCCAAACACTCTCTTTATGTGTCTTATACTCACTCTATTGTTCTCCGTTGTTCGGACGATCAACCAGGGTAACCCGAAGATCCGGTTCTAACCCTGGCTACGGACCGAATTCACGGCCGTGGACTTATCAGTCAGTGACTGGCCGTCGACGGACTGCAGGTCGGAGAGCTTCTCGCCAGTCGCCCTGATTGACCATCCGGCTCGAAGGACCAAGTTTTAATGTCAGGAGAGGATCCCCGATCGCCTCATGACCTGCTGGGAGAATAATCAATAGAGTCAGACACAGAGAGATTCTTTGTACAAAGGGCACCCTGCTCAGTACAATCTACCAAGGCAGAGTCGCGCTGAGCAGTTCCTTGTTCCTTTATTTATACAAAAGCTGGGTTACACAGAGAAACCCGAGAAGGGGCGGTCCCTGCTCGGAGCAGTTGTAAGGAAGTAGCAGAGAGCAAGAACACATGTGAGGAGCATATATGTGAGGAATCAGTTACGCTGGTTCCTCCTATTAAATAAATCTTGAGTGAGCTGATAAGTGACATCTAAGTTTTCTTCTAACACACTCCCCAGCAGAGCCTGTCCACACGGCTCCCAAGCAGCACAGCCCAGCACACCGGGCTCCCCAGCCCAGCTCACCGGGCTCCCCAGCACAGCACACGGGGGCCCGCAGCAACACAGCGCGCCTTGCTCTCCAGCAGAGCCTGTTGAAACCGCTCCCCAGCAGATCCTGTCCACACGGCTCCCCAGATGCACAGCCCAGCACACCGGGCTGCCCAGCCCAGCTCACCGGGCTCCCCAGCACAGCACACGTGGGCCCCCAGCACCACAGCCCGCCTGGCTCTCCATCAGAGTCTGTTCACAAAGCTCCCCAGAAGAGCCTGTCTACACGGCTCCCCAGCAGCCCCGCACACCGCAGCACAGCCCGCCTGGCTCTCCATCAGAGCCTGTTCACACCGCTTCCCAGCAGACCCTCTCCACACGGCACGCCAGCAGCTCAGCCCAGCACACTGGGCTCCGCAGCCCAGCACACCGGGCTACCGAGCACAGCACACGGGGCCCCCCAGCACCACAGCCCGCCTGGCTCTCCATCAGATCCTGTTCACAACGCTCCCCAGCAGAGCCTGTCTACACGGCTCCCCATCACCAAAGCCCAGCACACCGGGCTCCCCAGCACCACAGCCCAGCACACGGGGCTCCCCAGCCCAGCACACCGGGCTCCCCAGCACAGCTGACGGGGCCCCCCAGCACCACAGCCCGAATGGCTCCCCAGCAGAGCCTGTCTACACGGCTCCCCAGCACCACAGCTCAGCACACCGGGCTCCCCTGCCCAGCTCAACGGGCTCCCCAGCACAGCATACAGGGGCCCCCGAGCACCACAGCCCGCCTGGCTCTCCATCAGAGCCTTTTCACACCGCTCCCCAGCAGAGCCTGTCCACACAGCTCCCAAGCACCACAGCCCAGCACACCGGGCTCCCCAGCCCAGCTCGCCGGGCCGCCCAGCACAGCACACGGGGGCCCCAAGCACTCCAGCCCGCCTGGCTCTCCATAAGAGCCTGTTCACACCGCTCCGCAGCAGAGCCTGTCTACACGGCTCCCCAGCAAAACAGCCCAGCACACCGGGCTCCCCAGCCCAGCTCATCGGGCTCCACAGCACAGCACACAGGGCCCCACAGAACCACAGCCCGCCTGGCTCTCCAGCAGAGACTGTTCAAACCACTCCCCAGCATAGCCTGTCCACACGGCTCCCCAGCAGAACAGCCCAGCACACCGGGCTCCCCAGCCTTGCTCACCGGGTTCCCCAGCACAGCACAAGAGGCCCCCCAGCACCACAGCCCGCCTGGCTCTCCATCAGAGCCTGTTCAACCCTCTCCCCAGCAGAGCCTTTCACCACGGCTCCCCAGCACAACAGCCCAGCACACCGGGCTCCCCGGCCCAACTCAACGGGCTCCCCAGCACAGCACACGGGCCCCCCCAGCACAGCACACGGGGCTTCCCAGCACAACAGCCCGCCTGGCTCTCCATCAGAGCCTGTTCAACCCTCTCCCCAGCAGAGTCTGTCCACACGGCTCCTCAGCACCACAGCCCAGCACACCGGGCTCCCCAGCCCAGCTCAACAGGCTCCCCAGCACAGCACACGGGACAACCCAGCACCACAGCCCGCCTGGCTCTCCATCAGAGACTGTTCACACCGCTCCCCAGCAGAGCCTGTTCACTCCGCTCCCCAGTGGAGCCTGTCCACACGGCTGCCAAGCAGCACAGCCCAGCACACCGGGCTCCCCAGCCCACCTCACTAGGCTCCCGAGCACAGCACATGGGGGCCCCCATCACCACAGCCACGTTGGCTCTCCATCAGAGCCTGTTCACAATGCTCCCCAGCTGAGCCTGTCTACACGGCTCCCCAGCACCACAGCCCAGCACATCGGGATCCCCAGCCCACCTCACCGGGCTCCCCAGCACAGAACACGGGGGCCCCCAGCACCACAGCAAGCCTGGCTCTCCATCAGAGCCTCTTCACACCGCTCCCCAGCAGAGCCTTTCCACACGGCTCCCCAGCACCACAGCCCAGCACACCGAGCTCCCCAGCCCTACTCACCGTCCTCCGTAGCAGAGCACACGGGGGCCCCCAGCACCACAGCCCGCCAGGCTCTCCATCAGAGCCTGTTCACACCGCTCCCAAGTAGAGCCTGTCTACAGGGCTCCCCAGCAGCACAGCCCAGCACACCGCAGCAAAGCCCGCCTGGCTATCCAGCAGAGCCTGTTCACACGGCTCCCCAGCAGAGCCGGTCCACACGGCTCCCCAGCAGCACAGAACAGCACACCGGCTTCCCCAGCACAGCACACGGGGGCCCCCAGCACCACGGCCCGCCTGGCTCTCGAGCAGAGCCTTTTCAAACCACTCCCAAACAGAGCAGGTCAACACGGCTCCCCTGCAGCAACGCCCAGCACACTGGCCTCCCAAGCCCAGCTCACCGGGCTCCCCAGCACAGAACACAGGGGCCCTCCAGCACCTCAGCCCACCTGGCTTTCCAGCAGAGCCTCTTCACAAGGCTCCCCAGCACAGCCTGTCCACACGGCACCCCAGCAGCACAGCCCAGCACACTAGGCTCCACAGCCGATCTCACCGGACTCCCCAGCACAGCACACGGGGGCCCCAAGCACCACAGCCCGCGTTGCTCTCCAGCAGAGCATGTTCAAACCACTCCCCAGCACAGCCTGTCCACACGCCTCCCCAGCAGCACAGCACAGAACACCGGGCTCCCCAGCCCAGCTCACCGGGCTCCCCAGCACAGCACACGGGGGCCCCCAACACCACAGCCCGCCTGGCTTTCCATCAGAGCCTGTTCACACCGCTCCTCAGAAGAACCGGTCCACACGGCTCCCCAGCAGCACACCCTAGGACACCGGGATTGCCAGCACAGCACACGAGGGCCCCCAGCACAGCGCACGGGGGCCCGCAGCACCACAGCCCGCCTGGCTCTCCAGCAGAACATGTGAAAACCACTCCCCAGCACAGCCTGTCCACACGCCTCCCCAGCAGCAGAGCCCAGCACACCGGGCTCCCCAGCCCAGCTCACCGGGCTCCCCAGCAAAGCACACGGGGGCCCCCAACACCACAGCCCGCCTTGTTCTCCATCAGAGCCTTGTCAAACCGTTCCCCAGCAGAGACTGTCCATATGGCTCCCCAGCAGCACAGCCCTGCACACCGGGCTCCCCAGCCCAGCTCAACGGGCTCCCCAGCACAGCACACGGGGGCCTCCAGCACCACAGCCCGCTTGGCTCTCCATCAGAGACTGTTCACACCGCTCCCCAGCAGAGCCTGTTCACTCCGCTCCCCAGCAGAGCCTGTCTACACGGCTCCCCAGCACCATAGCCCAGCTCACCGGGCTCTCCAGCCCAGCTCACCGGGCTCCCCAGCACAGCACACGGGGCGCCCCGGCAACACAGCCAGCCTGGCTCCCCAGCAGAGCCTGTTGAAACCACTCCCCAGCAGAGCCTGTCCACACGGCTCCCCTGCACCACAGCCCATCACACCGGGCTCCCCGGCCAAGCCCACCGGGCTCCCCAGCACAGCACACGGGGGCCACCAGCACCACATCCCGCCTGGCTCTCCATCATGGCCTGTTCACACCGCTCCCCAGCAGAGCCTGTCCACACGGCTCCCCAGCACCACAGCCCAGCACACCGGGCTCCTCAACCCAGCTCACCGGGCTCCCCAGCACAGCACACGGGGGCCCCCAGTACCACAGCCCGCCTGGCAATCCAGCAGACCCTGTTCAAACCACTCCCCAGCAGAGCCTGTCCACACGGCTCCCCAGCACCACAGCCCAACACACCGGGCTCCGAAGCCCAGCTCAACGGGCTCCCCAGCACAGCACACGGGGCCCCCCAGAACCACAGCCCGCCTGGCTTTCCATCAGAGCCATTTCACAGCGCTCCCCAGCAGAGCCTGTCCACACGGCTCCCTAGCACCACAGCCCAGCTCACCGGGCTCGCCAGCACTTCACACGGGGCCCCCCAGCACCAAAGCCCGCCTGGCTCTACATCAGAGCCTGTTCACTCCGCTCCCCAGCAGAGCCTGTTCAAACCACTCCCCTACAGAACCTGTACACAAGGGTCCCCAGCACCACAACCCAGCACACCGGTCTCCCAATTCCAGCTCAACGGGCTCCCCAGCACAGCACACGGGGCCCCCCAGCACAGCACACGGGGCGTCCCTGCACAACAGCCCGCCTGGCTCTCCATCAGAGCCTCTTCACTCCGCTCCCCAGCAGAGCCTGTTCAAACCCCTCGCCAGTAGGGCCTGTCAATACGGCTCCCCAGCAGAGCCTGTCCACACGGCTCCCCAGTACCACAGCCCAGCACACCGGGCTCCCCAGCACAGGTCACCGGGCTCCCCAGCACAGCACACGGGCCCCCCCAGCACAGCACACGGGGCTACCCAGCACAACGACCCGCCTGGCTCTCCATCAGAGCCTGTTCAACCCTCTCCCCAGCAAAGCCTGTCCACACGGCTTCCCAGCACCACGGCCAAGCACACTGGACTCCGATACCCAACTGACTGGGCTCCCGAGTACAGCACACGGGGGACCCCAGCACCACAGCCCGGCAGGCTCTCCATCACAGCCTGTTCACACCGCTCAACAGGACAGCCTGTCTACACGGCTCCCCATCACCACAGCAAAGCACACAGGGATCCCCAGCCCAGCTCACCGGGCTCCTGATCACAGCTCACGGGGGCCCCGAGCACCACAGCCCGCCTGGCTGTCCATCAGGGCCTGTTCACGCCCCTCCGCAGCAGAGCCTGTCTACACGGCTCCCCAGCACAAAAGCCCAGCACACCGGGTACCCCAGCCCTGCTCACCGGGCTCCCCAGCACAGCACACGGGGCCCCCCAGCACAACAGCCTGCCTGGCTCTCCAGCAGAGCCTGTTCAAACCACTCCCCAACAGAGCCTGTCCACACGGCTCCCCAGCACCACAGCCCGCCTGGCTCTCCAGCAGAGCCTGTTCACACCGCTCCCTAGCAGAGCCTGTCTACACGGCTCCCCAGCAGCACAGCCCAGCAAACCGGGCTCCTCTGCCCAGCTCACCGGGCTCCCCAGCACCACAGCCCGCCTGGCTCTCCATCAGAGCTTGTTCAAACCACTCCCCAGCAGAGCGAGTCCACACGGCTCCCCAGCACAACAGCCCAGCACACCGGGCTCCCCAGCCAAGCTCACCAGGCTCCCCAGCACAGCACATTGAAGCCCCCAGCACCACAGCCCGCCTGACTCTCCATCAGAGCATGTTCACACCGCTCCTCAGCAGAGCCTGTCCACACGGCTCGCCAGTACCACAGCACAGCACACCGGGCTCCCCAGCACAGCACACGGGGCCCCCCAGCACCACAGCCCGCCTGGCTCTCCAGCAGAGCCTGTTCAAACCACTCGCCAGCAGAACCTTTCCACATGGCTCCCCAGCAGCACAGCCCAGCACACCGGGCTCCCCAGCCGAGCTCACCAGGGTCCCCAGCACAGAACACGGGGCCCCCCAGCACCACAGCCCGCCTGGCTCTCCATCAGAGCCTGTTCACACCGCTCCGCAGCAGAGCCTGTCTATACGGCTCCCCAGCACCAAAGCCCAGAACACCGGGCTCCCCAGCCCAGCTCACCGGGCTCCCCAGCACAGCACACGGGGCCCCCCAGAACCACAGCCCGCCTGGCTCTCCATCAGAGCGTTTTCACACGGCTCCCTAGAAGAGCCTGTCCACACGGCTCCCCAGCAGCACAGCCCAGCACACCGGGCTCCTCAGCCCAGCTCACCGGGCACCCCAGCACAGCACAGGGGGGCCCCAAGCACCACAGCCCGCCTGGCTCTCCTGCAGAGCCTTTTCAAACCACTCCCCAGCACAGCCTGTCCACACGGCTCCCCAGCACCACAGCCCGCCTGGCTCTCCATCAGAGCCTGTTCACACAGCTCCGAAACAGAGCCTGTCTACACGGCTCCCCATCACCACAGTCCAGCACACCGGGCTCCCCAGCAGAACAGCCCAGCACACCGGGCTCCCCAGCCCAGCTCACTGGGCTCCCCACCACAGCAACCGGGGGCCGCCAGCACCACAGCCAGCCTGGCTCTCCATCAGAGCCTCTTCAAGCCACTCCCCAGCAGAGCCTGTCCTCACGGCTCCCCAGCACCACAGCCCAGCACACCGGGCTCCCCAGCAAAGCACACGGGGGCCCCCAGCACAACAGCCCTCCTTGCTCTACATCAGAGCCTGTTCAAACCGCTCCCCAGCCGAGCCTATCCACACGGCTCCCCAGCACCACAGCCCAGCACACCGGGCTCCCCAGCCCAGCTCAACGGGCTCCCCAGCCCAGCTCAACGGGCTCCCCAGCACAGCACACCGGACAACCCAGCACCACAGCCCGCCTGGCTCTCCATCACAGCCTGTTCACACCGCTCCCCAGCAGAGCCTGTCTACACGGCTCCCCATCACCACAGCCCAGCACACCGGGCCCCCCGCCCCCCCCCTCCGGGCTGCCCAGCTCAGCTCACCGGGCTCCCCAGCACTGCACACGGGGCACCCCAGCACCACAGCCCGCCTGGCTCTCCATCAGAGCCTGTTCACACAGCTCCCCAGCAGAGCCTTTCCACACTGCTCCCCAGCACCACAGCCCAGCACACCGGGCTCCCCAGCCCTGCTAACCGGACTCCCCAGCACAGCACACCGGGCTCCCCAACCCAGCTAACCGGGCTCCCCAGCACAGCACACGGGGGCCCCCAGCACCACAGCTGGCCTGGCTCTCCATCAGAGCCTGTTCACACCGCTCCCCAGCACAGCCTGTTCACTCCGCTCCCCAGCAGAGCCTGTCTACACGGGTCCCCAGCACCACAGCACAGCTCACCGGGCTCCCCTGAACCACAGCCCGCCTGGCTCTCCATCAGAGCCTGTTCAAACCACTCCCCAGCAGTCCCTGTCCACACGGCTCCCCAGCAGCACAGCCTAGCACAGCGGGCTCCCCGGCCAAGCTCACCGGTCCCCCCAGCACAGCACACGGAGGCCCCCAGCACCACAGCCTGTCTGGCTCTCCATCAGAGCCTGTCCACACCGCTCCCCAGCAGACCCTGTCCAAACGGCACCCCAGCAGCTCAGCCCAGCACACCGGGCTCTCCAGCCCAAATCAACGGGATCCCCAGCACAGAACACGGACCCCCCAGCACCACAGCCTGTCTGGCTCTCCATCAGAGCCTGTCCACAAGGCTCCCCAGCAGAGCCTGTCCACACAGCTCCCCAGCACCACAGCCCAGCACACCGGGCTCCCAGGCCAAGCTAACCGGGCTCCCCAGCACAGCACACGGAGAGCCAGGCTTGCTGTGGTGCTGGGAGCCCCCATCAGAGCCTCTTCACACCGCTCCCAAGCAGAGCCTTTCCACACGGCTCCCCAGCACCACAGCCCACCACACCGGGCTCCCCAGCCCTGCTCACCGGCCTCCGTAGCAGAGCACACGGGGGCCCCCAGCACCACAGCCTGCCAGGCTCTCCATCAGAGCCTGTTCACACCGCTCCCAAGTAGAGCCTGTCTACAGGGCTCCCCAGCAGCACAGCCCATCACACCGGGCTCTCCAGCCCAAATCAACGGGCTCCCCAGCACAGAACACGGGGCCCCCCAGCACCACAGCCCGTCTGGCTCTCCATCAGAGCCTGTCCACAGCGCTCCCCAGCAGAGCCTGTCCACACGGCTCCCCAGCACCACAGCCCAGCACACCGGGCTCCCCAGCACAGCACACGGGGCCCCCCAGCAATACAGCCTACCTGGCTCTGCATCAGAGACTGTTCAAACCACTCCACAGCAGAGACTGTCTACACGGCTCCCCAGCACAAAAGCCCAGCTCACCGGGCTCCCCAGCCCAGCTCACAGGGCTCCCCAGCACAGCACACGGGGCCCCCCAGCACCACAGCCTGCCTGGCTCTCCAGCAGAGTCTGTTCAAACCATTCACCAGCAGAGCCTGTCCACACGGCTCCCCAGCACCACAGCCCGCCTGGCTCTCAAGCAGAGCCTGTTCAAACCAGTCCCCAGCAGAGCCTGTCCACACGGCTCCCCAGCACCACAGCCCAGCACAACGGGCCCCTCGGCCCA
Organism: Dascyllus trimaculatus; assembly: GCA_024666655.1. Lineage (NCBI taxonomy): Eukaryota > Metazoa > Chordata > Actinopteri > Pomacentridae > Dascyllus > Dascyllus trimaculatus. The sequence goes on from JAMOIN010000320.1 coordinate 10,516, forward strand.
GCTCACCGGGCTCCACAGCACAGCACACGGGGGCCCCCAGCACCACAGCCGACCTGGCTCTCCATCAGTGCCTGTTCACACCGCTCCCCAGCAGAGCCTGTCGACACGGCTCCCCAGCACCACAGCCCAGCACACCGGGCTCCCCAGCCCAACTCAACGGGCCCCCTAGCACAGTACATGGGGGCCCCCAGCACCACAGCCCGCCTGGCTCTCCATCAGAGCCTGTTCACACCGCTCCCCAGCAAAGCCTGTGTACACGGCTCCCCAGCAGCACAGCACAGCACACCGGGCTCCTCTGCCCATCTCACCGGGCTCCCAAGTGCCACAGCCCGCCTGGCTCTCAATCAGAGCCTGTGTACACAGCTCCCCAGCACCACAGCCCAGCACACCGGGCTCGCCAGCCCAGCTCAACGGGCTCCACTGCACAGCACACGGGGCCACGCAGCACAGCACACGGGGGCCCCCAGCACCACAGCCTGCATGGCTCTCCATCAGAGCCATTTCACAGCGCTCCGCAGCAGAACTTGTCCACACGGCTCCCCAGCAGAACAGCCCAGCACACCGGGCTCCCCAGCACAGCACACGGGGGCCCCCAGCACCACAGCCCGCCTGGCTCTCCATCAGAGCCTGTTAAACCCTCTCCCCATGAGAGCCTGTCCACACGGCTCCCCAGCAGCACAGCCCAGCACACCGGGCTCCCCAGCCGAGCTCACCAGGGTCCCCAGCACAGAACACGGGGCCCCCCAGCACCACAGCCCGCCTGGCTCTCCATCAGAGCCTGTTCACACCGCTCCGCAGCAGAGCCTGTCTATACGGCTCCCCAGCACCAAAGCCCAGAACACCGGGCTCCCCAGCCCAGCTCACCGGGCTCCCCAGCACAGCACACGGGGCCCCCCAGAACCACAGCCCGCCTGGCTCTCCATCAGAGCGTTTTCACACGGCTCCCTAGCAGAGCCTGTCCACACGGCTCCCCAGCAGCACAGCCCAGCACACCGGGCTCCTCAGCCCAGCTCACCGGGCACCCCAGCACAGCACAGGGCGGCCCCAAGCACCACAGCCCGCCTGGCTCTTCTGCAGTGCCTTTTCACACCGCTCCGCAGCAGAGCCTGTCTACACGGCTCCCCATCACCACAGTCCAGCACACCGGGCTCCCCAGCAGAACAGCCCAGCACACCGGGCTCCCCAGCACAGCACACGGGGGCCCCCAGCACCACAGCCCGCCTGGCTCTCCATCAGAGCCTGTTAAACCCTCTCCCCATGAGAGCCAGTCCACACGGTTTCCCAGCACCACAGCACAGCACACTGGGCTCCGAAGCCCAGCTCACTGGGCTCCCGAGCACAGCACACGGGGGCCCCCAGCACCACAGCCCGGCTGGCTCTCCATCAGAGCCTTTTCACACCGCTCCCCGACAGAGACTGTCCACACGGCACCCCAGCACAGCAGAGTAGCACACCGGGATCCCCAGCCCAGCTCAACGGGCTCACCGGCACAGCACACGGGGCCCCCCAGCACCACAGCACGCCTGGCTCTCCATCAGAACCTGTTCAACCCTCTCCCCAGCAGAGCCTGTCAACACGGCACCCCAGCACCACAGCCCAGCACACCGGGCTCCCCAGCCCAACTCAACGGGCTCCCCAGCACAGCACACGGGCCCCCCCAGCACAGCACACGGGGCTACCCAGCACAACAGCCCGCCTGGCTCTCCATCAGAGCCTGTTCAACCCTCTCCCCAGCAGAGCCTGTCCACACGGCTTCCCAGCACCACAGCCCAGCACACTGGGCTCCGAAGCCCAGCTCACTGGGCTCCCGAGTACAGCACACGGGGGCCCCCAGCACAACAGCCCGCCTGACTCTCCATCAGAGCCTCTTCACACCTCTGCCCAGCAGAGCCTGTCTACACGGCTCCCCAGCACCACAGCCCATCACACCCTGCTCCCCAGCACAGCACACGGGGGCCCCCAGCACCACAACGCTCCTGGTTGTCCATCAGAGCATGTTCACACCGCTCCCCAGCAGAGCCTGTTTACACGGCTCCCCAGCAGCACAGCCCAGCACACCGGGCACCCCAGCCCAGCTCACTGGGCTCCCCACCACAGCAACCGGGGGCCGCCAGCACCACAGCCAGCCTGGCTCTCCATCAGAGCGTATTCAAACCACTCCCCAGCAGAGCCTGTCCTCACGGCTCCCCAGCACAACAGCCCAGCACACCGGGCTCCCCAGCCCTGCTAACCCGACTCCCCAGCACAGCACACCGGGCTCCCCAACCCAGCTAACCGGGCTCCCCAGCACAGAACACGGGGGCCCCCAGCACCACAGCCTGTCTGGCTCTCCATCAGAGCCTGTCCACACCGCTCCCCAGCAGAGCCTGTCCACACCGCTCCCCAGCAGAACAGCCATGCACTCCGGGCTCCCCAGCCAAGCTCACTGGGCCCCCCAGCACAGCACACGGGCCCCCCCAGCACCATAGCCGGCCTGGCTGTCCAGCAGAGCCTGTTCAAACCACTCCCCAGCAGACCCTGTCCACACGGCTCCCCAGCACCACAGCCTGCCTGGCTCTCCAGCAGAGCCTGTTCACACTGCTCCCCAGCAGAGCCTGTCTACACGGCTCCCCAGCAGCACCGCCCAGCACACCGGGCTCCTCTGCCCAGCTCACCGGGCTCCCCAGCACCACAGCCCACCTGGCTCTCAATCAGAGCCTGTTCAAACCACTCCCCAGCAGAGCCTGTCTACACGGCTCCCCATCACCACAGCCCAGCACACCGGGCTCCCCAGCCCAGCTAACCGGTCTCCCCAGGACAGCACACGGGGCCCCCCAGCACAACAGCATGCCTGGCTGTCCATCAGAGCCTACTCACAGCGCTCCGCAGCAGAGACTGTCCACACGGCTCCCCAGCAGCACAGCCATGCACTCCGGGCTCCCCAGCCAAGCTCACCGGGCTCCCCAGCACAGCACATGGGGGCCCCCAGCACCACAGCCCGCCTGACTCTCCATCAGAGCCTGTTCGCACCGCTCCCCACCAGAGCCTGTCCATACGGCTCGCCAGTACCACAGCCCAGCACACCGGGCTCCCCAGCACAGCACACGGGGGCCCCCATTATCACAGCCCGCCTGGCTCTCCATCAGAGCCTGTTCACACCGCTCCCCAGCAGAGCCTGTCTACACGGTTGGCCAGCACCACAGCCCAGCACACCGGGCTCCCCAGCCAAGCTCACCGGGCCCCCCACCACACCACACGGGCGCCACCAGCACCACAGCCCGCCTGGCTCACCATCAGAGCCTGTTCACACCGCTCCCCAGCAGAGCCTGTCTACACGGTTCCCCAGCACAACAGCCCAGCACACCGGGCTCCCCAGCCCATCTCACCGGGCTCCCCAGCACAGCACACGGGGGCCCCCAGCACCACAGCCCGCCTGGCTCTCCATAAGAGCCTGTTCACACCGCTCCCCAGCAGCACAGAAAAGCACACCGGCTTCCCCAGCAAAGCACACGGGGGCCCCCAGCACCACGGCCCGCCTGGCTCTCCAGCAGGGCCTGTTCAAACCACTCCCAAGCAGAGCCGGTCAACACGGCTCCCCAGCAGCACAGCCCAGCACACTGGCCTCCCCCGCCGATCTCACCAGGCTCCGCAGCACAGCACACGGGGCCCCCCAGCACCACAGCCCAGTACACTGGGCTCCCCAGCCCAGCTCAACCGGCTCCCCAAGACAGCACACGGTCCCCCCCATCACCGCAGCCCGCCTGGCTCTCAATCAGAGCCTGTTCACACTGCTCCCCAGCAGAGCCTGTCTACACGGCTCCACAGCAGCACCGCCCAGCACACCGGGCTCCTCTGCCTGGCTCACCGGGCTCCCCAGCACCACAGCCCACCTGGCTCTCAATCAGAGCCTGTTCAAACCACTCCCCAGCAGAGCCTGTCTACACGGCTCCCCATCACCACAGCCCAGCACACCGAGCTCCCCAGCCCAGCTAACCGGTCTCCCCAGGACAGCACACGGGGCCCCCCAGCACCACAGCCCAGTACACTGGGCTAACCAAGACAGCACACGGTCCCCCCCATCACCGCAGCCCGCCTGGCTCTCCATCAGAGCCTGTTCAAACCACTCCCCAGCAGAGCGAGTCCACACGGCTCCCAAGAACCACAGCCCAGCACACCGGGCTCCCCAGCCCATCTCACCGGGCTCCCCAGCACAGCACACGGGGCCCCCCAGCACCACAGCCCGCCTGGCTCTCCATCAGAGCCTGGTAACAGCGCTCCGCAGCAGAGCCTGTCCACACGGCTCCCCAGCAGCACAGCCCAGCACACCGGGCTCCCCAGCCAAGCTCACCGGGCTCCCCAGTACAGCACATGGGGGCCCCCAGAACCACAGCCCGCCTGACTCTCCATTAGAGCCTCTTCACACTGCTCCCCAGCAGAGCCTTTCCACACGGCTCCCAAGCACCACAACCCAGTACACCGGGGTCCTCTGCCCAGCTCACCGGGCTCCCCAGCACCACAGCCCGCCTGGCTCTCCATCAGAGCCTGTTCAACCCACTCCCCAACCGAGCCTTTCCACACGGCTCCGCAGCAGCACAGCCCAGAACACCGGGCTCCCCAGCCCTGCTCACCGGGCTCACCAGCACATAACCAGCACAGCACACGGGGTCCCCCAACACCACAGCCTGCCTGGCTTTCAATCAGAGGCTGTTCACACCGCTCCTCAGCAGAGCCGGTCCACACGGCTCCCCAGCAGCACACCCTAGGACACCGGGCTTGCCAGCACAGCACACGGGGGACCCCAGCACCACAGCTCGCCTGGCTTTCCAGCAGAGCCTTTTCAAACCACTCCCCTGGACAGCCTGTCCACACGCCTCCCCAGCAGCACAGCACAGAACACCGGGCTCCCCAGCCCAGCTCACCGGGCCCCCCACCACACCACACGGGGGCCCCCAACACCACAGCAAGCCTGGCTCTCCATCAGAGCCTGTTCAAACTTTTCCCAGGAGAGACTGTCCATACGGCTCCCCAGCAGCACAGCCCTGCACACCGGGCTCCCCAACACAGCTAACCGGGCCCCCCAGCACAGCACACGAGGGCCCCCAGCACCACAGCTCGCCTGGCTCTCCATCAGAGACTGTTCACACCGCTCCCCAACAGAGCTTGTTCACTGCGCTCCGCCCAGAGCCTGTCTACACGGCTCCCCAGCACCACAGCCCAGCTCACCGGGCTCCCCAGCACAGCAAACGGGACCCCCAGCACCACAGCTCGCCTGGCTCCCCAGCAGAGCCTGTTCAAACCACTCCCCAGCAGTCCCTGTCCACACGGCTCCCCAGCAGCACAGCCCAGCACACCGGGCTCCCCAGCACAGCACACGGGGCCCCCCAGCACCACAGCCCAGCACACCGGGCTCCCCAGCCCAGCTCACCGGGCTCCTGAGCACAGCTCACGGGGGCCCCCAGCACCACAGCCCGCCTGGCTCTCCATCAGGGCCTGTTCACACCCCTCTGAGGCAGAGCCTGTCTACAGGGCTCCCCAGCAGCAGAGCCAAGCACACCGCACCACAGGGGGCCCCCATCACCACAGCCACGTTGGCTCTCCATCAGAGCCTGTTCACAATGCTCCCCAGCAGAGCCTGTCTACACGGCTCCCCAGCACCACAGTCCAGCACAACGGGCTCCTCAGCCCAGCTCACCGGGCTCCCCAGCACAGCACACGGGGCCGCCCAGCACCACAGCCCGCCTGGCTCTCCATGAGAGCCTCTTCACACCGCTCCCCACCAGAGCCTGTCTACACGGCTCCGCAGCACCACAGCCCAGCACACCGGGCTCCCCAGCACTGAACACGGGGGCACCCAGCACCACAGCCCGCCTGGCTCTCCGGCAGAGCCTGTTCAACCACTCCCCAGCAGAGCTTGTCTACACGGCTCCCCAGCACCACAGCCCAGCACACCGGGCTCCCCAAGCCGGCTCAACGGGCTCCTCAGCAAAGAACAAGGGGCCCCACAGCACCACAGCCCGCCTGGCTCTCCATCAGAGCCTGTCCACACCGCTCCTCAGCAGATCCTGTCCACATGGCTCCCCAGCACAACAACCCTGAACACCGGGCTCCCCAGCCCAGCTCACCGGGGTCCCCATCACAGCACACCGGGGCCCCCAGCACCACAGCTAGCCTGGCTCCCCAGCAGAGCCTGTTCAAACCACTCCCCAGCACAGCCTGTCGACACGGCTCCCAAACACAACAGCCCAGCACACAGGGCTCCCCAGCCCAGCTCACCGGGCTCCCCAGCACGGCACACGGGGGCACCCAGCACCACAGCCCGCCTGGCTCTCCGGCAGAGCCTGTTCAACCACTCCCCAGCAGAGCTTGTCTACACGGCTCCCCAGCACCACAGCCCAGCACACCGGGCTCCCCAAGCCGGCTCAACGGGCTCCTCAGCAAAGAACAAGGGGCCCCACAGCACCACAGCCCGCCTGGCTCTCCATCAGAGCCTGTCCACACCGCTCCTCAGCAGACCCTGTCCACATGGCTCCCCAGCACAACAACCCTGAACACCGGGCTCCCCAGCCCAGCTCACCGGGGTCCCCATCACAGCACACCGGGGCCCCCAGCACCACAGCTAGCCTGGCTCCCCAGCAGAGCCTGTTCAAACCACTCCCCAGCACAGCCTGTCCACACGGCTCACCAGCACCACAGCCGAGCTCACCGGGCTCTCCAGCACTGCACACGGGGCCCCCCATCACCACAGCCCACCTGGCTCTGGAGCAGAGCCTGTTCAAAGCACTCCCCAGCAGAGCCTGTCCACACGGCTCCCCAGCACCACAGCCCATCACACCGGGCTCCCCAGCCCAGCTCAACGGGCTCCCCAGCACAGCACACGGGGCCCCCCAGCACCACAGCCCGCCTGGCTCTCCATCAGAGCCTGTTCAACCCTTTAACCAGCAGAGCCTGTCCACACGGCTCCCCAGCACAACAGCCCACCACACCGGGCTCCACAGCCTAGCTCAACCTGCTCCCCAGCACAGCACACGGGTCTTCCCAGCACCACAGCCCGCATGGCTCTCCATCAGAGCCTGTTCACTCCGCTCCCCAGCAGAGCCTGTCCACACGTCTCCCCAGCACCACAGCCCAGCACACCGGGCTCCCCAGCACAGCACACGGGGCCCCTCAGCACAGCACACGTGGCTTCACAGCACCACAGCCCGCCTGGCTCTCCATCAGAGCCTCTTCACACCGCTCCCCAGCAGAGCCTGTCTACACGGGTCCCCAGCAGCACAGCCCAGCACACCAGGCTCCCCAGCCCAGCTCACCCGGCTCCCGATCACGGCACACGGGGCCCCACAGCACCACAGTCTGCCTGGCTCTCCAGCAGATCCTTTTGAAACCACTACCCAGCAGAGCCTGTCCACACGGCTCCCCAGCAGCACAGCCCAGCACACCGGGCTCAACAGCCCAGCTCACCGGGCTCCCCAGCACAGCACAAGGGGCCCCCCAGAACCACAGCCCGCCTGGCGCTCCATCAGAGCCTGTTCACACCGCTCCCCAGCAGAGCCTTTCCACACTGCTCCCCAGCACCACAGCCCAGCACACCGGGCTCCCCAGCCCTGCTCACCGGGCTCCCAAGCACAGCACACGGGGGCCCCCAGCACAGCTCACCGGGCTCCCCAGCACAGCACACGGGGCCCCCCAGCACCACAGCCCGCCTGGCTTTCCATCAGAACCTTTTCACAACGCTCCCCAGTAGAGCCTGTCCACACGGCTCCCAAACACCACAGCCCAGCACACCGGGCTCCCCAGCCCAGCTCACCGGGCTCCCCAGCACGGCACACGGGACCCCCCAGCACCACAGCCCAGCAAACCGGGCTCCCCAGCCCAGCTCACCGGACTCCCCAGCACAGCACACGGGCGCCCCCAGCACCACAGCCCGCCTGGCTCTCCAGCAGAGCATGTTCAACCCTCTCCCCAGCAGAGCCTGTCCACACGGCTCCCCAGCAGCACAGCCCAGCGAACTGGCCTCCACAGCCCAGTACACGGGGACCCCCAGCACAGCACACGGGGGCCTCCAGCAAACCACACGGGGCCCCAGTGCACCATAGCCCGCTAGGCTCTGCAGCAAAGCCTGTCCACACGGCTGGCCAGCAGCACAGCCCAGCACACCGGGCTCCCAAGCACAGCACACGGGGCCCCCAGCACAGCACACGGGGGCCCCCAGCACAGCACACGGGGGCCCCCAGCACAGCACACGGGGGCCGCCAGCACCACAGCCCGCGTTGCTCTCCAGTAGAGCCTGTTCAAACCACTCCCCAGCACAGCCTGTCCACAAGCCTCCCCAGCAGCACAGCCCAGAACACCGGGCTCCCCAGCTCAGCTCACCGGACTCCCCAGCACAGCACACGGGGCCCCCCAGCACCTCAGCCCACCTGGCTTTCCAGCAGAATCTCTTCACACCGCTCCCCAGCAGAGCCTTTCCACACGGCTCCCCAGCAGCACAGCCCATCACACCAGGCTCCACAGCCGATCTCACCGGGCTCCGCAGCACAGCACACGGGACCCCCCAGCACCACAGCCCAGCAAACCGGGCTCCCCAGCCCAGCTCACCGGACTCCCCAGCACATCACACAGGCGCCCCCAGCACCACAGCCCGCCTGGCTCTCCAGCAGAGCCTGTTCAACCCTCTCCCCAGCAGAGCCTGTCCACACGGCTCCCCAGCAGCACAGCCCAGCGAACTGGCCTCCACAGCCCAGTACACGGGGACCCCCAGCACAGCTCACGGGGGACTCCAGCAAACCACACGGGGCCCCAGTGCACCATAGCCAGCTAGGCTCTGGAGCAGAGCCTCTCCACACGGCTGGCCAGCAGCACAGCCCAGCACACCGGGCTCCCAAGCACAGCACACGGGGCCCCCAGCACAGCACACGGGGGCCCCCAGCAAAGCACACGGGGGCCCCCAGCACAGCACACGGGGGCCGCCAGCACCACAGCCCGCGTTGCTCTCCAGTAGAGCCTGTTCAAACCACTCCCCAGCACAGCCTGTCCACAAGCCTCCCCAGCAGCACAGCCCAACACACCGGTCTACCAAGCCGATCTCACAGGGCTCCCCAGCCCAGCACACCACACGGGGCCCCCCAGCACCACAGCCCGCCTGGCTCTCCAGCAGAGCCTGTTCACACCGCTCCCCAGCAGACCCTGTCCACAGGGCTCCCCAGCACCACAGCCCAGCACACCGGTCTACCAAGCCGATCTCACAGGGCTCCCCAGCCCAGCACACCACACGGGGCCCCCCAGCACCACAGCCCGCCTGGCTCTCCAGCAGAGCCTGTTCACACCGCTCCCCAGCAGATCCTGTCCACACGGCTCCCCAGTTGAACAGCCCAGCACACCGGGCTCCCCAGTCTAGCTCACCGGGCTCCCCTGCACCACAGCCCGCCTTGCTCTCCATCAGAGCCTGTTCACACCGCTCCCCAGCAGAGCTTGTCTACACGGCTCCCAAGCAGCACAGCCCAGCACACCGGGCTGCGCAGCCCAGCTCACCGGGCTCCCCAGCACAGCACAAGGGGGTCCTCAGCATGACAGCCCGCCTGGCTCTCAATCAGAGCCTTTTCAGACCGCTCCCCAGCAGAGCTTTTCCACACGGCTCCCCAGAAGAGCCAGTATGCACGGCTCCCCAGCAGCACTGCCCAGCTCAGCGGGCTCCCCAGACCAGAACACCGGGTTCCCCAGCACAGCACACGGGGGCCCCCAGCACTAAAGCCCGCCTGGCTCTCCAGCAGAGACTGTTCAAACCACTCCCCAGCAGAGCCTTTCCACACGGCTCCCCAGCAGAGCCTGTCCACACGGCTCCCCAACAGAACAGCCCAGCACACCGGGCTCCCCAGCCCAGCTCAACGGGCTCCCCAGCAAAGCACACGGGGGCCCCCAACACCACAGCCGGCCTGGATTTCCATCAGGGCCTGTTCACACCGCTCCCAAGCAGAGCCTGTTCACTCCGCTCCCCAGCAGAGCCTGTCTACACGGCTCGCCAGCAGCACAGCCCAGCACACCGCAGCACAGCCCGCGTTGCTCTCCAGTAGAGCCTGTTCAAACCACTCCCCAGCAGACCCGGTCAACACGGCTCCCCAGCAGCACAGAACAGCACACCGGGTTCCCCAGCACAGCACACGGGGGCCCCCAGCACCACGGCCCGCCTGGCTCTCCAGCAGAGCCTGTTCAAACCATTCCCAAGCAGAGCCGGTCTACACGGCTCCCCAGCAGCACAGCCCAGCACACTGGCCTCCCAAGCCCAGCTCACCGGGCTCCCCAGCACAGCACACGGGGACCCCCAGAACCTCAGCCCACCTGGCTTTCCAGCAGAGCCTCTTCACACCGCTCCCCAGCAGAGCCTGTCCACACGGCTCCCCAGCACCACAGCCCAGCACACCAGGCTCCACAGCCGATCTCACCGGGCTACGCAGCACAGCACACAGGGCCCCCCAGCACAAAAGCCCAGCACATTGGGCTCCCCAGCCCTGCTCACCGGGCTCCCCAGCAAAGCACACGGGGGCCCCCAGCAACACAGCGCGCCTGGCTATCCAGCAGAGCCGTTTCAAAACACTCGCCAGCAGAGCCTGTCCACACGGCTCACCAGCAGCACAGCCCAGCACACCGGGCTCCCCAGCACAGCACACGGGGGCCCCCAGCACAGCACACGGGGGCCCCCAGCACCAAAGCCCGCCTGGCTCTCCAGCAGAACCTGTTCAAACCACTCCCCAGCACAGCCTGTCCACACGCCTCCCCAGCAGCACAGCCCAGCACACCGGGCTCCCCAGCCCAGCTCACCGGGCTCCCCAGCAAAGCACACGGGGGCCCCCAACACCACAGCCCGCCTGGCTCTCCATCATAGCCTGTTCAAACCATTCCCCAGCAGAGACTGTCCATACGGCTCCCTAGCAGCACAGCCCTGCACACCGGGCTCCCCAGCACAGCACACGGGGGCCCCCAGCACCACAGCCCGCCTGGCTCTCCATCAGAGACTGTTCACTCCGCTCCCGAGCAGAGCCTGTTCACTCCGCTCGCCAGCAGAGCCTGTTCAAACCAGTCCCGAAGACAGCCTGTTCAAACCACTCCCCAGCAGAGCCTGTCCACACGGCTCCCAAGCAGCACAGCCCAGCACACCGGGATCCCCAGCACAGTACACAGGGCCCCCCAGCAGAGCCGGTCCACACGGCTCCCCAGCAGCACAGAACAGCATACCGGGCTCCCCAGCACAGCACACGGGGCCCCCCAGCACCACAGCCCGCCTGGCTCCCCAGAAGAGCCTCTTCAAACCACTCGGCCGCATTCCCTGTCCACACGGCTCCCCAGCACCACATCCCAGCACACCGGGCTTCCCAGCCCAGCACAACGGGCTCCCCAGCACAGCACACGGGGCTTCCCAGCACCACAGCCCGCCTGGCTCTCCATCAGAGCCTGTTCACTCCGCTCCCCAGCAGAGCCTGCGGGAGCGGGCTCCCCAGCAGCACAGCCCAGCACACCGGGCTCCCCAGCCAAGCTCAACGGGCTCCCCAGCACAGCACACGGGGCCCCCCGGCACAGCACACGGGGCATCCCAGCACCACAGCCCAGCTGGCTCTCCATCAGAGCCTGTTCACACCGCTCAACAGCACAGCTTGTCCACACGGCTCCCAATCACCAAAGCCCAGCACACAGGGATCCCCAGCCCAGCTCACCGGGCTCCTGAGCACAGCTCACGGGGGCCCCTAGCACCACAGCCCGCCTGGCTCTCCATCAGGGCCTTTTCACCCCCCTCCGCAGCACAGCCTGTCCACACGGCTCCCCAGCACCACAGCCCGCCTGGCTCTCCAGCAGAGCCTGTTCAAACCACTCCCCAGCAGAGCGAGTCCACACGGCTCCCAAGCACCACAGCCCAGCACACTGGGCTCCCCAGCCCAGCTCACAGGGCTCCCCAGCACAGCACACGGGGCCCCCCAGCACCACAGCCTGCCTGGCTCTCCAACAAAGCCTGTTCACACCCCTCCACAGCAGAGCCTGTACACACGGCTCCCCAGCAGCACAGCCTTCCACACCGGGCTCCTCAGCCCAGCTCACCGGGCTCCCCAGCACAGCACACGGGGGCCTCCAGCACCAAAGCCCGCCTGGCAATCCAGCAGACCCTTTTCACACCCCTCCACAGCAGAGCCTGTCTACACGGCTCCCCAGCACAACAGCCCAGAACAACGGGCTCCCCAGGCCAGCTCACCGGGCTACACAGCACAGCACACGGGCCCCCCCAGCACCATAGCCCACCTGGCTCTCCATCAAAGCCTGTTCACACCGCTCCCCAGCAGAGCCTGTCTGCACGGCTACCCAGCACCACAGCCCAGCACACCGGGCTCCCCAGCACAGCTCACCGGGCTCCCCTGAACCACAGCCCGCCTGGCTCTCCATCAGAGCCTGTTCAACCCTCTCCCATGCAGAGCCTGTCCACACGGCTCCCCAGCACCACAGCCCAGCACACAGGGCTCCCCAGCACAGCACACGGGGCCCCCCAGCACCATAGCCCGCCTGACTCTCTAGCAGAGCCTGTTCAAACCACTCGCCAGCAGAGCCTGTCCACACGGCTCCCCAGCAGCACAGCCCAGCACACCGGGCTCCCCAGCCCAAATCAACGGGCTCCCCAGCACAGAACACGGGGCCCCCCAGCACTACAGCTTGCCTGGCTCTCCATGAGAGCCTGTTCACCCCGCTCCCCAGCAGAGCCTGTCCTCACGGCTCCCAAGCAGCAAAGCCCAGCACACCGGGATCCCCAGCCCAGCTCACCGGGCTTCCCAGCACAGAACACGGGGCCCCTCAGCACCACAGCCTGCCTGGCTCTCCAGCAGAGCCTGTTCAAACCAATCCCCAGCAGAGCCTGTACACACGGCTCCCCAGCAGCACAGCCTTCCACACCGGGCTCCTCAGCCCAGCTCACCGGGCTCCCCAGCACAGCACACGGGGGCCCCCAGCACCAAAGCCCGCCTGGCAATCCAGCAGACCCTTTTCAAACCACTCCACAGCAGAGCCTGTCCACACGGCTCCCCTGCACCACAGCCCAACACACCGGGCTCCGAAGCCCAGCTCAATGGGCTCCCCAGCACAGCACACGGGGCCCCCCAGCACCACAGCCTGCCTGGCTCTCCAGCAGAGCCATTTCACACCGCTCCCCAGCAGAGCCTGTCAACACGGCTCCGGAGCAGCAAAGCCCAGCACACCGGGCTTCCCCGCTCATCTCACTGGGCTCCCGAGCACAGCACACGGGGGCCCACAGCACCACAGCCCTCCTGGCTCTGCATCAGAGCCTGTTCACACCTCTCCACAGCAGAGCCTGTCTACACGGCTCTCCAGCACCACAGCCCAGCACATTGGGGTCCCCAGCCCACCTCACCGGGCCCCCCAACATATCACACGGGGGCGCCCAGCATCACAGCCCTCCTGGCTCTCCATCAGAGCCTGTTCACACAGCTCCGCAGCAGAGCTTGTCTACACGGATCCCCAGCACAACAGCCCAGCTCAGAGGGCTCTCCAGCACTGCACACGGGGCCCCCCAGCACCACAGCCCGCCTGGCTCTCGAGCAGAGCCTGTTCAAACCACTCCCCCAGTAGAGCCTTTCCACACGGCTCCCCAGCACCACAGCCCAGCACACCGGGCTCCCCAGCGCAGCTCAACGGGCTCCGCAGCACTGCACACGGGCCCCCCAGCACAGCACACGGGCCCCCCCAGCACAGCACACGGGGCTTCCCAGCACCACAGCCCGCCTGGCACTACATCAGAGCCTGTTCAAACCACTCCCCAGCAGAGCCTGACCACAGGGCTCCACAGCACCACAGCCCAGCACACCGGGCTCCCCAGCACAGACCTTGGGGCCCCCCAGCACCGTAGCCGGCCTGGCTCTCCATCAGAGCCTTTTCACACCGCTCCTCAGCAGAGCGTGTCCACACGGCTCCCCAGCACCACAGCACAGAACACCGGGCTCCTCAGCCCAGCTGACCGGGCTCCCCAGCAAAGCACAAGGGGGCACCCAGCACCACAGCCCGCCTGGCTCTCCAGCAAAGCCTGTTCAAACCACTCCCCACCAGAGCCTGTCCACACGGCTCCCCAGCACCAAAGCCCAGCACACCTGGCTCCCCAGCACCAGAGGCCAGCACACGGGGCTCCCCAGCCCAGCACACCGGGCTCCGTAGCACAGCAGACGGGGCCCCCCAGCACCAAAGCCCGAATGGCTCCCCAGCAGAGCCTGTCTACACGGCTCCCCAGCACCACAGCCCAGCACAATGGGCTCCCCAGCCCAGCTCACCGGGCTCCACAGCACAGCACACAGGGCCCCCCAGCACCACAGACCGCCTGGCTCTCCAGCAGAGACTGTTCAAACCACTCCCCAGCAGAGCCTGTCCACACGGCTCCCCAGCAGAACAGCCCAGCACACCGGGCTCCGCAGCCCAGCTCAACGGGCTCCCCAGCACAGCACACGGGGGCCCCCAGCACCACAGCCCGCCTGGCTCTCCATCAGAGCCTGTTCATACCGCTCCCAAGCAGAGCTTGTCCACACGGCTCCCCAGCACCACAGCCCTGCACACCGGGAACCCAATCCCAGCACACGGGGGCCCCCAGCACCACATCCCACCTGGCTCTCCAGCAGAGCCGGTTCAAACCACTCGCCAGCACAGCCTGTCCACACAGCTCCCCAGCAGCAGAGCCCATCAGACCGGCCTCCCGAGCCCAGCTCACCGGGCTCCCCAGCACAGCACACGGGGGCCCCCAGTACCACAGCCCGCCTGGCAATCCAGCAGACCCTGTTCAAACCACTCCCCAGCAGAGCCTGTCCACACGGCTCCCCAGCACCAACGCCCAACACACTGGGCTCCGAAGCCCAGCTCAACGGGCACCCCAGCACAGCACACGGGGCCCCCCAGAACCAAGGGCGGCCTGGCTCTCCATCAGAGCCATTTCACACCGCTCCCCAGCAGAGCCTGTCCACACGGCTCCCCAGCACCACAGCCCAGCTCACCGGGCTCTCCAGCACTGCAAACGGGGCCCCCCAGCACCACAGCCCGCATGGCTCTCGCGCAGAGCCTGTTCAAACCACTCCCCAGAAGAGCCTGTCTTCACGGCTCCCCAGCACCACTGCCCAACTCACCGGGTTCTCCAGCACTGCACATGGGGCCCTCCAGCACCACAGCCTGCCTGGCTCTCCAGCAGAGCCTGTTCAAACCACTCCCCAGCAGAGCCTGTCCACACGGCTCCCCAGCACCACAGCCCAGCTCAACGGGCTCCCCAGCACAGCACACGGGGCCCCCCAGCACCACAGCCCGCCTGGCTCTTCATCAGAGCCATTTCAAACCACTCCCCAGCAGAACCTGTCCACACGGCTTCCCTGCACCACAGCCCAACACACCGGGCTCTGAAGCCCAGCTCGACGGGCACCCCAGCACAGCACACGGGGCCCCCCAGAACCACAGCCCGCCTGGCTCTCCATCAGAGCCATTTCACAGCGCTCCCCAGCAGAGCCTGTCCACACGGTTCCCCAGCACCACAGCCCAGCTCATCGGGCTCTCCAGCACTGCACACGGGGCCCCCCAGCACCAAAGCCCGCCTGGCTCTCCATCAGAGCCTGGTCACAGCGATCAGCAGCAGAGCCTGTCCACACGGCTTGCCAGCACCACAGCCGAGCACACCGGGCTACCCAGCACAGCACACGGGGCCCCCCAGCACCACAGCCCGCCTGGCTCTCCAGCAGAGCCTGTTCAAACCTCTCGCCAGCTGAGCCTGTTAACACGGCTCGCCAGCAGCAGAACCCAGCACACCGGGCTCCCCAACCAACCTCACCGGGCCCCACAGCACAGCACACGGGGGCCCCCAGCATCACAGCCCGCTTGGCTCTCCATCAGAGCCTGTTCACACCGCTCCGCAGCAGAGGCTGTCTACACGGCTCCCCAGCACAACAGCCCAGCACACGGGGCTCCCCAGCCCAGGACACCAGGCTCCACAGCACAGCACACGGGGCCCCCCAGCACCACAGCCCCAATGGCTCGCCAGCAGACCCTGTCTACACGGCTCCCCAGCACCACAGCCCAGCACACCGGGCTCCCCAGCCCAGCTCACCAGGCTCCCCCGCACAGCGCACGGGGGCCCCAAGCACCACAGACCGCCTGGCTGTCCAGCAGAGCCTGTTCACACCGCTCCCCAGCAGAGCCTGTCCACACGCCTCCCCAGCAGCAAAGCCCAGCACACCGGGCTCCCCAGCCCAGCTCACCGGGCTCACCAGCACAGCACACGGGGGCCCCCAACACCACAGCCCGCCTGGCTTTCCATCAGAGCCTTTTCACAACGCTTCCCAGCAGCCCCTGTCCACACGGCACCCCAGCAGCTCAGCCCAGCACACCGGGATCCCCAGCCCAACTCAGCGGGCCCCCCAGCACAGCACACGGGGGCCCCCAGCACCACAGCCCGCCTGGCTCTCCATCAGAGCCATTTCAAACCATTCCCCAGCAGAGCCTGTCCACACGGCTCCCCAGCAGCACAGCCCAGCTCACCGGGCTCCCCAGCACAGCAAACGGCGCCCCCCAGCAGAGCCTGTCTACACGGTTCGCCAGCACCACAGCCCAGCACACCGGGCTCGCCAGCCCAGCTAACCGGGCTCCCCAGCACAGCACACGGGGGCCTTCAGCCCCACAGCCCGCTTGGCTCTCCATCAGAGACTGTTCACACCGCTCCCCAGCAGAGCCTGTTCACACCGCTCCCCAGCAGAGCCTTTCCACACAACTCCCCAGCACCACAGCCCAGAACGCCGGGCTCCCCAGCCTACCTCAACGGGCTCCCCAGCACAGCACACGGGACCCCCCAACACCACAGCCCGCCTGGCTCTCCATCAGACCCTGTTCACACCGCTCCCCAGCAGAGCCTGTTCACACCGCTCCGCAGCAGAACCTGTCTACGAGGCTCCCCAGCACAACAGCCAAGTACACCGGGCTCCCGAGCCCACCTCACCGGGCTCCCCAGCACAGCACACAGGGCCCCCCAGCACCACAGCCCGCCTGGCTCTCCAGCAGAGCTTGTTTAAACCACTCCCCAGCAGAACCTGTCCACACGGATCCCCAGCACCACGGCCCAGAACACGGGGCTCCCCAGCCCAGCTCAACGGGCTCCCCAGCACAGCACACGGGGCCCCCCAGCACCACAGCCTTCCTGGCTCTCCATCAGAGCCATTTCACACGGCTCCCCAGCAGAGCCTGTCCACACGGCTCCCCAGCAGAACAGCCCAGCACACCGGGCTCCCCAGCCCAGCTCTACGGGCTCCCCAGCACAGCACAACGGGCTCCCCAGCACAGCACATGGGGGCCCCCAGCACCACAGCCCGCCTGGCTCTCCATCAGAGCCTGTTCACACCGCTCCCCAGCAGAGCCTGTCCATACGGCTCCCCAGCACCACAGCCCAGCACACCGGGCACCCAAGCACAGCACACAGGGGCCCCCAACACCACAGCCGGCCTGGCTTTCCATCAGAGCCTTTTCACACCGCTCCCAAGCAGAGCCTGTCTACACGGCTCCCCAGCAACACAGCCCAGCACACCGGGCTCCCCAGCTCAGCTCACCGGGCTCCCCAGCACAGCACACCGGGCCCCCCAGCACCACAGCCCGCCTGGCTCTCCATCAGAGCCTTTTCAAACCACTCCCCAACAGAGCCGGTCCACACGGCTCCCCAGCAGCACAGCCCAGCTCACCGGGCTCCCCAGCACAGCACACGGTTCCCCAGCAGGACAGCCCAGCACACAGGGCTCCCCAGCACCACAGCCCAGCACACTGGGCTCCCCAGCCCAGCTCACAGGGCTCCCCAACACAGCACACGGGGCCCCCCAGCACCATAGCCCGCCTGGCTCTCCAACAAAGCCTGTTTACACCCTTCCACAGCAGAGCCTGTCTACACGGCTCCCCAGCACAACAGCCCGCCTGGCTCTCCAGCAGAGCCTGTTCACACCGCTCCCCATCAGAGCCTGTCTACACGGCTCCCCATCACCACAGCCCAGCACACCGGGCTCCCCAGCCCAGCTCACCGGTCTCCCCAGGACAGCACTCGGGACCCCCCAGCACCACAGCCAACCTGGCTCTACATCAGAGCCTGGTCACAGCGCTCCGCAGCAGAGCCTGCCCACACGGCTCCCCAGCAGCACAGCCCATTACACCGGGCTCCCCAACCCAGCTCAACGGGCTCCCCAGCCCAGCTCAACGGGCTCCCCAGCACAGCACACGGGGCCCCCCAGCACCACAGCCCGCCTGGCTCTCCGGCACAGCCTGTTTAAACCGCTCCCCAACAGAGCCTGTCCACACGGCTCCCCAGCACCATAGCCCAGCACACCGGGCTCCTAAGCCCAGCTCACCGGGCTCCCCAGCACAGCACACGTCGGCCCCCAGTACCACAGCCCGCCTGGCAATCCAGCAGACCCTGTTCAAACCACTCCCCAGCAGAGCCTGTGCACACGGCTCCCCAGCACCACCGCCCAACACACCGGGCTCCGAAGCCCAGCTTAACGGGCTCCCAGCACAGCACACGGGGCCCCCCAGCACCACAGCCCGCCTGGCTCTCCATCAGAGCCATTTCACACCGCTCCCCAGCAGAGCCTGTCCACATGGCTCCCCAGCACCACAGCCCAGCACACCGGGCTCCCCAGCACCACAGCCCAGCACACGGGGCTCCCCAGCCCAGCACACCGGGCTCCCCAGCACAGCACACGGGGCCCCCCAGCACAGCACACGGGGCTTCCCAGCACAACAGCCCGCCTGGCTCTCCATCAGAGCCTGTTCAACCCTCTCCCCAGCATAGCCTGTCCACACGGCTTCCCAGCACCACAGACAAGCACACTGGGCTCCGAAGCCCAGCTCACTGGGCTCCCCAGTAAAGCACACGGGGGCCCCCGGCACCACAGCCCGGCTGGCTCTCCATCAGAGCCTGTTCACACCGCTCAACAGCAAAGCCTGTCTACACGGCTCCCCAGCAACACAGCCCAGCACACCGGGCTCGCCAGCACAGCACACGGGGGCCCCCAGCACAGCACACGGGGGCCCCCAGCACCAAAGCCCGCCTGGCTCTCCAGCAGAACCTGTTCAAACCACTCCCCAGCACAGCCTGTCCACACGCCTCCCCAGCAGGACAGCCCAGCACACCGGGCTCCCCAGCCCAGCTCACCGGGCTCCCCAGCAAAGCACACGCGGGCCCCCAACACCAAAGCCCGCCTGGTTCTCCACCAGAGCCTGTTCAAACCTTTCCCCAGCAGAGACTGTCCATACGGCTCCCCAGCAGCACAGCCCTGCACACCGGGCTCCCAGGCACAGCACACGGGGGCTCCCAGCACCACAGCCCGCTTGGCTCTCCATCAGAGACTGTTCACACCGCTCCCCAGCAGAGCCTGTTCACTCCGCTCCCCAGCAGAGCCTTTCCACACGGCTCCCCAGCACCACAGCCCAGCACACCGGGCTCCCCAGCCAGGCTCAACGGGCTCCCCCGCACAGAGCACGGGGCCCCCCAGCACCACAGCCCGCCTGGCTCTCCATCAGAGCCTGTCCACACCGCTCCTCAGCAGAGCCTGTCCACACTGCTCCCCAGCACCACTGCCCAGCACACCGGGCTCCCCAGCCCTGTTCAACGGGCTACCCAGCACAGCACACGGTGCCCGCCACAACCACAGCCCGCCTGGCTCTGTAGCAGATCCTGTTCAAACCACTCCCCAGCAGAGCCTGTCCACATGGCTCCCCAGAAGCACAGCCCAGCACACCGGGCTCCCCAGCCCAGAACACGGGGTTCCCCCAGCACCACAGCCCGCCCGGCGCTCCATCAGAGCCTCTTTACACCGCTCCCCAGAAGAGCCTTTCCACGCTGCTCCCCAGCACCACGGCCCAGCACACCGGGCTCCCCAGCCCTGCTCACCCGGCTCCCCAACACAGCACACGGGGGCCCTCAGCACGGCTCTCCGGGCTCCCCTGAACCACAGCCCGCATGGCTCCCCATTAGAGCTTGTTCAACCCTCTCCCCAGCAGAGCCTGTCCACACGGCTCCCCAGCACCACAGCCCAGCACACCGGGCTACCCAGCACAGCACACGGGGCCCCCCAGCACAAAAGCCCGCCTGACTCTCCAGCAGAGCCTGTTCAAACCACTCGCCAGCAGAGCCTGTCTACACGGCTACCCGGCACCACAGCCCAGCTCACTGGGCTCCTCTGCCCAGCTCACCGGGCTCCCCAGCACAGCACACGTGGCATCCCAGCACCAAAGCCCGCCTGGCTCTCCATCAGAGCCTGTTCACTCCGCTCCCCAGCAGAGCCTGTCGAGAAGGCTCCCCAGCAGAGACTGTCCACACGGCTCCCCAGCACCACAGCCCAGCACACCGGGCTCCCCAGCACAGCACACGGGGCCCCCCATCACCACAGCCCGCCTGGCTCTCCATCAGAGCCTGTTCACACCGCTCCCCAGCAGAGCCTGTCTACACGGTTCCCCAGCACCACAGCCCAGCACACCGGGCTCCCCAGCACAGCTCACCAGGCCCCCCAGCACAGCACACATGGGCCCCCAGCGCCAGAGCCCGCCTGGCACTCCATCAGAGCCTGTTCAAACCACTCCCCAGCAGAGCCTGTCCACACGGCTCCCCAGCACCACAGCCCAGCACACCGGGCTCCCCAGCCCAGCTCAACGGGTTCCCCAGCACAGCACACGGGGGACCCCAGCACATCTCACCGGGCTCCCCTGTACCACAGCCCGCCTGGCTCTACATCAGAGCCTGTTCAACCCTCTCCCCAGCAGAGCCTGTCCACACAGCTCCCCAGCACCACAGCCCAGGACACCGGGCTCCCCAACACAGCACACGATGCCCCCCAGCACAACAGCCCGCCTGACTCTCCAGCAGAGCCTGTTCAAACCACTCGCCAGCAGAGCCTGTTTACACGGCTACCCAGCACCACAGCCCAGCACACCGGGCTCCCCAGCCCGGCTCAACGGGCTCCCCAGCAAAGCACACGGGGCCCCCCAGCACCACAGCCCGCGTGGCTCTCCATCAGAGCCTGTTCACACCGCTCCCCAGCAGAGCCTGTCCACACGGCACCCAAGCACCACAGCCCAGCACACCGGGCTCCCCAGCCCAGCACACCGGGCTCCCCAGCCCAGCTCACCGGGACGCCCAGCACAGCACACGGGGGCCCCCAGCACTACCGCCCGCCTGGCTCTCCAGCAGGTACTGTTCAAACCACTCCCCAGCAGAGCCTGTCCACACGGCTCCCCAGCAGAGCCTGTCCACATGGCTCCCCAGCAGAACAGCCCAGCACACCGGGCTCCCCAGCCCAGCTCAACGGGCTCCACAGCACAGCACATGGGGGCCCGCAGCACCACAGCCCGCCTGGCTCTCCATCAGAGCCTGTTCACACCGCTCCCTAGCACCACAGCCCAGCACACCGGGAACCCAAGCACAGCACACGGGGGCCCCCAACACCACAACCGGCCTGGCTTTCCATCAGAGCCTGTTCACACCGCTCCCAAGCAGAGCCTGTCTACACGGCTCCCCAGCAACACAGCCCAGCACACCGGGCTCCCCAGCCCAGCTCACCGGCCTCCCCAGCACAGCACACTGGGCCCCCCAGCACCACAGCCCGCCTGGCTCTCCATCAGAGCCTGTTCAAACCACTCCCCAACAGAGCCGGTCCACACGGCTCCAAAGCAGCACAGCCCAGCACACTGGCCTCCCCAGCCCAGCTCACCGGGCTCCCCAGCACAGCACACGGTTCCCCAGCAGAACAGCCCAGCACACCGGGCTCCCCAGCACCACAGCCCAGCACACGGGGCTCCCCAGCCCAGCACACCGGGCTCCCCAGCACAGCACACGGGGCCGCCCAGCACCACAGCCCTCCTGGCTCTCCATCAGAGCCTGTTCAAACCACTCCCCAGCAGAGCCTGTCCACACGGCTCTCCAGCAGCACAGCCCAGCACACCGGGCTCCCCAGCCCAGCTCACCGGGCTCCCCAGCAAAGCACACGGGGGCCCCCAACACCACAGCCCGCCTGGCTCTCCATCATAGCCTGTTCAAACCATTCCCCAGCAGAGACTGTCCATACGGCTCCCTAGCAGCACAGCCCTGCACACCGGGCTCCCCAGCACAGCACACGGGGGCCACCAGCACCACATCCCGCCTGGCTCTCCATCATGGCCTGTTCACACCACTACCCAGCAGAGCCTATTGAAACCACTCCCCAGCAGAGCCTGTCCACACGGCTCCCCAGCAGCACAGCCCAGCACATCGGGCTCCCCAGCACAGGACACCGGGCCCCCCAGCACCAATGCCCGCCTGGCTCTCCATCAGAGCCTGTTCAAACCATTCCCAAGAAGAGACTGTCCATACGGCTCCCCAGCAGCACAGCCCTGCACACCGGGCTCCCCAGCAAAGCACACGGGGGCCCCCAGCACCACAGCCCGCATGGCTCCCTAGCAGAGCCTTTTCAAACCACTCCCCAGCAGAGCCTGTCCACACGGCTCCACAGCACCACAGGACAGCACACCGGGATCCCCAGCCCAGCTCACCGGGCCCCCCAGAACACCACACTGGGGCCCCAGCACCACAGCCCGCCTGGCTCTCCATCAGAGCCTGTTCACATCGCTCCGCAGCAGACCCTGTCTACACGGCTCCCCAGCACCACAGCCCAGCACACCGGGCTCCCCAGCACAGCACACCGGGCCCCCCAGCACCAATGCCCGCCTGGCTCCCCAGCAGAACCTGTCCACACGGCTCCCCAGAAGCACAGCCCATCACACCGGCATCACCAGCACAGCACACGGGGGCCCCCAGCACCACAGCCCGCCTGGCTCTCCAGCAGAGCCTTTTCACACCGCTCCCCAGCAGAGCATGTCTACACGGCTCCCCAGCACCACAGCCCAGCACACCGGGTTTCACCAGCCCAGCACACGGGTCCCCCCAGCACCACAGCCCGCCTGGCTCTCCAGCAGAGCCTGTTCACACCGCTCCCTAGTAGAGCCTATTCACACCGCTCCTCAGCAGAGCCGGTCCACACGGCTCCCCAGCAGCACACCCTAGGACACCGGGCTCCCCAGCCCAGCTCACCGGGCTCCCCAGCACAGCACACCGGGCCCCCCAGCACCACTGCCCGCCTGGCTCTCCATCAGAGCCTGTTCAAACCTCTCCCCAGCAGAGCCTGTCCACACGGCTACCCAGCACCACAGCCCAGAACACAGGGCTCCCCAGCCCAGCTCAACGGGCTCCCCAGCACAGCACACGAGGCCCCCAAGCACCACAGCCCGCCTGGCTCTCCAACAGAGCCTGTTCACACCGCTCCCTAGCAGAGCCTGTCCACGCGGCTCCCCAGCACCACAGCCAAGCACACCGGGCTCCCCAGCCCAGCTCAACGGGCTCCCCAGCACAGCTCACCGGGCTCCCCAGCCCAGCTCACCGGGCTCACCAGCACAGCACACGGGGGCCCCCAACACCACAGCCCGCCTGGCTTTCCATCAGAGCCATTTCACACCGCTCCCCAGCAGAGCCTGTCCACATGGCTCCCCAGCACCACAGCCCAGCTCACCGTGCTCTCCAGCACTGCACACGGGGCCCCCCAACACCACAGCTCGCCTGTCTCTCCATCAGAGCCTGTTCACACCGCTCCCCAGAAGAACCTGTCCACACGGCACCCCAGCAGCTCAGCCCAGCACACCGGGCTCCGCAGCCCAGCTCACCGGGCTTCCGAGCACAGCACACGGGGCCCCCCAGCACCACAGCCCGCCTGGCTCTCCATCAGAGCCTTTTCACACCGCTTCCCAGCAGACCCTGTACACACGGCACCCCAGCAGCTCAGCCCAGCACACCGGGCTCCGCAGCCCAGCTCACCGGGCGACCGAGCACAGCAAACGGGGGCCCCCAGCACCACAGCCCGCCCGTCTCTATCAGAGCCTGTTAACACCACTTCCCAGCAGACCCTGACCACACGGCACCCCAGCAGCTCAGCCCAGCACACCGGGCCCCGCAGCCCAGCTCACCGGGCTACCAAGCACAGCACACGGGGGCCCCCCAGCACCACAGCCCAACTGGCTCTCCATCAGAGCCTTTTCACACCGCTTCCCAGCAGACCCTGTCCACACGGCACGCCAGCAGCTCATCCAAGCACACCGGGCTCCCCAGCGCAACTCACCGGGCCCCCCAGCACAACACAAGGGGCCCCCCAGCACCACAGCCCGCCTGGCTCTCCATCAGAGCCTGTTCACACCGCTCCCCAGCAGAACCTGTTCACTCCGCTCCCCAGCAGATCCTGTCTACACGGCTCCCCAGCACCACAGCCCAGCACACCGGGCTCCCCAGCCCAGCTCACCGGGCTCCCCAGCACAGCACACGGGGCCCCCCAGCACCACAGCCCGCCTGGCTCCCCAGCAGAGCCTGTTCAAACAGGTCCCCAAGGGAGCCTGTTCAAACCACTCTGTCAGGAGACGATCCCCGATCGCCTCATGACCTGCTGGGAGAATAATCAATAGAGTCAGACACAGAGAGATTCTTTGTACAAAGGGCACCCTGCTCAGTACAATCTACCAAGGCAGAGTCGCGCTGAGCAGTTCCTTGTTCCTGTATTTATACAAAAGCTGGGTTACACAGAGAAACCCGAGCAGGGGCGGTCCCTGCTCGGAGCAGTTGTAAGGAAGTAGCAGAGAGCAAGAACACATGTGAGGAGCATATATGTGAGGAATCAGTTACGCTGGTTCCTCCTATTAAATAAATCTTGAGTGAGCTGATAAGTGACATCTAAGTTTTCTTCTAACACACTCCCCAGCAGAGACTGTCCACACGGCTCCCAAGCAGCACAGCCCAGCACACCGGGCTCCCCAGCCCAGCTCACCGGGCTCCCCAGCACAGCACACGGGGGCCCGCAGCAACACAGCGCGCCTTGCTCTCCAGCAGAGCCTGTTGAAACCGCTCCCCAGCAGATCCTGTCCACACGGCTCCCCAGATGCACAGCCCAGCACACCGGGCTGCCCAGCCCAGCTCACCGGGCTCCCCAGCACAGCACACGTGGGCCCCAAGCACCACAGCCCGCCTGGCTCTCCATCAGAGCCTGTTCACAAAGCTCCCCAGAAGAGCCTGTCTACACGGCTCCTCAGCAGCCCCGCACACCGCAGAACAGCCCGCCTGGCTCTCCATCAGAGCCTGTTCACACCGCTTCCCAGCAGACCCTCTCCACACGGCATGCCAGCAGCTCAGCCCAGCACACTGGGCTCCGCAGCCCAGCACACCGGGCTACCGAGCACAGGACACGGGGGCCCCCAGCACCACAGCCCGCCTGGCTCTCCATCAGAGCCTGTTCACACCGCTCCGCAGCAGAGCCTGTCTATACGGCTCCCCATCACCAAAGCCCAGCACACCGGGCTCCCCAGCACCACGGCCCAGCACACGGGGCTCCCCAGCCCAGCACACGGGGCTCCCCAGCCCAGCACACGGGGCCCCCCAGCACCACAGCCCGAATGGCTCCCCAGCAGAGCCTGTCTACACGGCTCCCCAGCACCACAGCTCAGCACACCGGGCTCCCCAGCCCAGCACACCGGGCTCCCCTGCCCAGCTCAACGGGCTCGCCAGCACAGCATACGGGGGCCCCCGAGCACCACAGCCCGCCTGGCTCTCCATCAGAGCCTGTTCACACCGCTCCCCAGCAGAGCCTGTCCACACAGCTCCCAAGCACCACAGCCCAGCACACCGGGCTCCCCAGCCCAGCTCAACGGGCCGCCCAGCACAGCACACGGGGGCCCCAAGCACTCCAGCCCGCCTGGCTCTCCATAAGAGCCTGTTCACACCGCTCCGCAGCAGAGCCTGTCTACACGGCTCCCCAGCAAAACAGCCCAGCACACCGGGCTCCCCAGCCCAGCTCATCGGGCTCCACAGCACAGCACACAGGGCCCCACAGAACCACAGCCCGCCTGGCTCTCCAGCAGAGACTGTTCAAACCACTCCCCAGCAGAGCCTGTCCACACGGCTCCCCAGCAGAACAGCCCAGCACACCGGGCTCCCCAGCCTTGCTCACCGGGCTCCCCAGCACAGCACAAGAGGCCCCCCAGCACCACAGCCGGCCTGGCTCTCCATCAGAGCCTGTTCAACCCTCTCCCCAGCAGAGCCTTTTCACCACGGCTCCCCAGCACCACAGCCCAGCACACCGGTTCCTCCTATTAAATAAATCTTGAGTGAGCTGATAAGTGACATCTAAGTTTTCTTCTAACACACTCCCCAGCAGAGCCTGTCCACACGGCTCCCAAGCAGCACAGCCCAGCACACCGGGCTCCCCAGCCCAGCTCACCGGGCTCCCCAGCACAGCACACGGGGGCCCGCAGCAACACAGCGCGCCTTGCTCTCCAGCAGAGCCTGTTGAAACCGCTCCCCAGCAGATCCTGTCCACACGGCTCCCCAGATGCACAGCCCAGCACACCGGGCTGCCCAGCCCAGCTCACCGGTCTCCCCAGCACAGCAAACGTGGGCCCCCAGCACCACAGCCCGCCTGGCTCTCCATCAGAGCCTGTTCACAAAGCTCCCCAGAAGAGCCTGTCTACACGGCTCCCCAGCAGCCCCGCACACCGCAGAACAGCCCGCCTGGCTCTCCATCAGAGCCTGTTCACACCGCTTCCCAGCAGACCCTCTCCACACGGCACGCCAGCAGCTCAGACCAGCACACTGGGCTCCGCAGCCCAGCACACCAGGCTACCGAGCACAGGACACGGGGGCCCCCAGCACCACAGCCCGCCTGGCTCTCCATCAGAGCCTGTTCACACCACTCCGCAGCAGAGCCTGTCTATACGGCTCCCCATCACCAAAGCCCAGCACACCGGGCTCCCCAGCACCACAGCCCAGCACACGGGGCTACCCAGCCCAGCACACCGGGCTCCCCAGCACAGCACACGGGGCCCCCCAGCGCAGCACACGGGGCTTCCCAGCACAACAGCCCGCCTGGCTCTCCATCAGAGCCTGTTCAACCCTCTCCCCAGCATAGCCTGTCCACACGGCTTCCCAGCACCACAGACCAGCACACTGGGCTCCGAAGCCCAGCTCACTGGGCTCCCCAGTACAGCACACGGGGGCCCCCGGCACCACAGCCCGGCTGGCTCTCCATCAGAGCCTGTTCACACCGCTCAACAGCAAAGCCTGTCTACACGGCTCCCCAGCAACACAGCCCAGCACACCGGGCTCGCCAGCACAGCACACGGGGGCCCAAAGCACAGCACACGGGGGCCCCCAGCACCAAAGCCCGCCTGGCTCTCCAGCAGAACCTGTTCAAACCACTCCCCAGCACAGCCTGTCCACACGCCTCCCCAGCAGGACAGCCCAGCACACCGGGCTCCCCAGCCCAGCTCACCGGGCTCCCCAGCAAAGCACACGGGGGCCCCCAACACCACAGCCCGCCTGGTTCTCCACCAGAGCCTGTTCAAACCTTTCCCCAGCAGAGACTGTCCATACGGCTCCCCAGCAGCACAGCCCTGCACACCGGGCTCCCCAGCCCAGCTAACCGGGCTCCCAGGCACAGCACACGGGGGCTCCCAGCACCACAGCCCGCTTGGCTCTCCATCAGAGACTGTTCACACCGCTCCCCAGCAGAGCCTGTTCACTCCGCTCCGCAGCAGAGCCTGTCTACACGGCTCCCGAGCAGCACAGCCCAGCACACCGGGCTCCCCAGCACAGCACACGGGGCCCCCCAGCACCACAGCCAGCCTGGCTCCCCAGTAGAGCCTGTTCAAACCACTCCCCAGCAGTCCCTGTCCACACGGCTTCCCAGCAGCACAGCCTGGCACAGCGGGCTCCCCGGCCAAGCTCACCGGGCTCCCCAGCACAGCACACGGGGGCCACCAGCACCACATCCCACCTAGCTCTCCATCATGGCCTGTTCACACCGCTCCCCAGCAGAGCCTGTCCACACGGCTCCCCAGCACCACTGCCGAGCACACCGGGCTCCCCAGCCCTGTTCAACGGGCTACCCAGCACAGCACACGGTGCCCGCCACAACCACAGCCCGCCTGGCTCTGTAGCAGATCCTGTTCAAACCACTCCCCAGCAGAGCCTGTCCACATGGCTCCCCAGAAGCACAGCCCAGCACACCGGGCTCCCCAGCCCAGAACACGGGGTTCCCCCAGCACCACAGCCCGCCCGGCGCTCCATCAGAGCCTCTTCACACCGCTCCCCAGAAGAGCCTTTCCACGCTGCTCCCCAGCACCACGGCCCAGCACACCGGGCTCCCCAGCCCTGCTCACCCGGCTCCCCAACACAGCACACGGGGGCCCTCAGCAAAGCTCTCCGGGCTCCCCTGAACCACAGCCCGCATGGCTCTCCATCAGAGCCTGTCCACACCGCTCCTCAGCAGAGCCTGTCCACACTGCTCCCCAGCACCACTGCCCAGCACACCGGGCTCCCCAGCCCTGTTCAACGGGCTACCCAGCACAGCACACGGTGCCCGCCACAACTACAGCCCGCCTGGCTCTGTAGCAGATCCTGTTCAAACCACTCCCCAGCAGAGCCTGTCCACATGGCTCCCCAGAAGCACAGCCCAGCACACCGGGCTCCCCAGCCCAGAACACGGGGTTCCCCCAGCACCACTGCCCGCCCGGCGCTCCATCAGAGCCTCTTCACACCGCTCCCCAGAAGAGCCTTTCCACGCTGCTCCCCAGCACCACGGCCCAGCACACCGGGCTCCCCAGCCCTGCTCACCCGGCCCCCCAACACAGCACACGGGGGCCCTCAGCACAGCTCTCCGGGCTCCCCTGAACCACAGCCCGCATGGCCCCCCATTAGAGCTTGTTCAACCCTCTCCCCAGCAGAGCCTGTCCACACGGCTCCCCAGCACCACAGCCCAGCACACCGGGCTACCCAGCACAGCACACGGGGCCCCCCAGCACAAAAGCCCGCCTGACTCTCCAGCAGAGCCTGTTCAAACCACTCGCCAGCAGAGCCTGTCTACACGGCTACCCGGCACCACAGCCCAGCTCACTGGGCTCCTCTGCCCAGCTCACCGGGCTCCCCAGCACAGCACACGTGGCATCCCAGCACCAAAGCCCGCCTGGCTCTCCATCAGAGCCTGTTCACTCCGCTCCCCAGCAGAGCCTGTCGACAAGGCTCCCCAGCAGAGACTGTCCACACGGCTCCCCAGCACCACAGCCCAGCACACCGGGCTCCCCAGCACAGCACACGGGGCCCCCCATCACCACAGCCCGCCTGGCTCTCCATCAGAGCCTGTTCACACCGCTCCCCAGCAGAGCCTGTCTACACGGTTCCCCAGCACCACAGCCCAGCACACCGGGCTCCCCAGCACAGCTCACCGGGCCCCCCAGCACAGCACACATGGGCCCCCAGCGCCAGAGCCCGCCTGGCACTCCATCAGAGCCTGTTCAAACCACTCCCCAGCAGAGCCTGTCCACACGGCTCCCCAGCACCACAGCCCAGCACACCGGGCTCCCCAGCCCAGCTCAACGGGTTCCCCAGCACAGCACACGGGGGACCCCAGCACATCTCACCGGGCTCCCCTGTACCACAGCCCGCCTGGCTCTACATCAGAGCCTGTTCAACCCTCTCCCCAGCAGAGCCTGTCCACACAGCTCCCCAGCACCACAGCCCAGGACACCGGGCTCCCCAACACAGCACACGATGCCCCCCAGCACAACAGCCCGCCTGACTCTCCAGCAGAGCCTGTTCAAACCACTCCCCAGCAGAGCCTGTCCACGCGGCTCCCCAGCACCACAGCCAAGCACACCGGGCTCCCCAGCCCGGCTCAACGGGCTCCCCAGCACAGCTCACCGGGCTCCCCAGCCCAGCTCACCGGGCTCCCCAGCACAGCACACAGGGCCCCCCAGCACCACAGCCCGCGTGGCTCTCCATCAGAGCCTGTTCACACCGCTCCCCAGCAGAGCCTGTCCACACGGCACCCAAGCACCACAGCCCAGCACACCGGGCTCCCCAGCCCAGCACACCGGGCTCCCCAGCCCAGCTCACCGGGCCGCCCAGCACAGCAAACGGGGGCCCCCAGCACTACCGCCCGCCTGGCTCTCCAGCAGAGACTGTTCAAACCACTCCCCAGCAGAGCCTGTCCACACGGCTCCTCAGCAGACCCTGTCCACACGGCTCCCCAGCAGAACAGCCCAGCACACCGGGCTCCCCAGCCCAGCTCAACGGGCTCCCCAGCAAAGCACATGGGGGCCCCCAGCACCACAGCCCGCCTGGCTCTCCATCAGAGCCTGTTCACACCGCTCCCTAGCACCACAGCCCAGCACACCGGGAACCCAAGCACAGCACACGGGGGCCCCCAACACCACAGCCGGCCTGGCTTTCCATCAGAGCCTGTTCACAGGGCTCCCAAGCAGAGCCTGTCTACACGGCTCCCCAGCAACACAGCCCAGCACACCGGGCTCCCCAGCCCAGCTCACCGGCCTCCCCAGCACAGCACACGGTTCCCCAGCAGAACAGCCCAGCACACCGGGCTCCCCAGCACCACAGCCCAGCACACGGGGCTCCCCAGCCCAGCAGACCGGGCTCCCCAGCACAGCACACGGGGCCGCCCAGCACCACAGCCCGCCTGGCTCTCCATCAGAGCCTGTTGAAACCACTCCCCAGAGGAGCCTGTCCACACGGCAACCCAGCACCACAGCCCAGCACACCGGGCTCCAAAGCCCAGCTCACCGGGCTCCCCTGCACACGGGGGCCCCCAGCAACACAGAACGCCTTGCTCTCCAGCAGAGCCTGTTCACACCGCCCCACAGCAGAGCCTGTCCACACGGCTCCCCAGCACCACAGCCCAGCACACCGGGCTCCCCAGCACAGCACACGGGGGCCCACAGCACCACAGCCCGCCAGGCTCTCCAGCAGAGCCTGTTCACACCGCTCCCAAGTAGAGCCTGTCCACACGGCTCCCCTGCAGCACAGCCCAGCACACTGGCCTCCCAAGCCCAGCTCACCGGGCTCCCCAGCACAGAACACAGGGGCCCTCCAGCACCTCAGCCCACCTGGCTTTCCAGCAGAGCCTCTTCACAAGGCTCCCCAGCACAGCCTGTCCACACGGCTCCCCAACAGCTCAGCCCAGCACACCATGCTCCACAGCCGATCTCACCGGGCTCCGCAGCACAGCACACGGGGCCACCCAGCACCACAGCCCAGCACACCGGGCTCCCCAGCCCAGCTCACCGGGCTCCCCAGCACAGCACACGTGGGCCCCCAGCAACACAGCCCGCCTGGCTCTCCAGCACAGCCTGTTCAAAACACTCCCCAGCAGAGCCTGTCCACACGGCTCCCCAGCAGCACAGCCCAGCACACCGGGCTGCCCAGCACAGCACACGGCGGCCCCCAGCACAGCACACGGGGGCCCCCAGCACCACAGCCCGCTTTGCTCTCCAGCAGAGCCTGTTCAAACCACTCCCCAGCACAGCCTGTTCACACGCCTCCCCAGCAGCACAGCACAGAACACCGGGCTCCCCAGCCCAGCTCACCGGGCTCCCCAGCACAGCACACGGGGGCCCCCAACACCACAGCCCGCCTGGCTTTCCATCAGAGCCTGTTCACACCGCTCCTCAGAAGAACCGGTCCACACGGCTCCCCAGCAGCACACCCTAGGACACCGGGATTGCCAGCACAGCACACGAGGGCCCCCAGCACAGCGCACGGGGGCCCGCAGCACCACAGCCCGCCTGGCTCTCCAGCAGAACATGTGAAAACCACTCCCCAGCACAGCCTGTCCACACGCCTCCCCAGCAGCAGAGCCCAGCACACCGGGCTCCCCAGCCCAGCTCACCGGGCTCCCCAGCAAAGCACACGGGGGCCCCCAACACCACAGCCCGCCTGGTTCTCCACCAGAGCCTGTTCAAACCTTTCCCCAGCAGAGACTGTCCATACGGCTCCCCAGCAGCAC